>JAPKLW010004262.1:15813-28983 GCA_026898455.1 Plectranthus barbatus
AAACATTAAAAAGGGGAAGGGGTTTTCAGAGTGTGTAGCAGCGTGTGTGTAACGTGATGGTGACATGTATATGGAGATACATGTCACAGGATCTGTAAACTCTTCAAAACCACTCAGCCTTCACCAGCTTACACCCCGCTACTCCCATCCTTGCTGCTTAACCTGCACGTTTTAGAAATAACGCGAGGGGCTGAGTACTTTCGTACCCCGTGGGAATATGCCCGAAAACTACAGTTATAGATATGAAAGCTAAGCACATACACACACACCCACACAGGTGAACATGGGGTTTTATTGAAAATAACCATTGTTGGTCCCGATTTTCAGAGTATGAACGTTAGCAGCGGAAATAATGATAAGGTAAACGTTTTCTTGCACGCTGGTTACACAGCTGACTGGGACCTGTCAGCTGGTTTATCAACACTTTGAATATTTAGCCTTGTTTGCACAATTATCTATCAGTTTCAGAATATACTCCAACACTTGAGTGCTGGGTTTAAAATAAGATTGAAAAGCAGAAGGCTGATAAATAATAAAAGGATTTTATAGTGGTTCGATCAATCGATCTATGTCCACTCTCCAGTCGAAGCACTGGAAATTCCACTAAGAGTAATCGGTTACAGGTGTCCTACGATCTATCTCTAGCTGGTGAATGCCTTGTCCACCAGTTCACTAGATCAACCGCTCCCGGTCCTGGTTCCCTCTTTAACTCTTCTCAGCTGGCGGAGTGCGAGCACGTCACTTCAACCTCCTCAGCTAACTGGGTGTTTTAGTTCTCCCAAGAACGTAAATCTCTCTACGGCAAGGTACGCCCGTAATAACTCAAGTGCTGGGAAGCACAGGAGCTGCTGTGGACTCTCTCGGAAGACAAAGAACACCTAATGAGATCTTTAACTTACAAGCGTAAAGCTTGAAGTCTCGTGTTTGATAAATCAACACACGGAAAGCTTATGGAAAGCCTCGAAAGTTCTGTAAATATTTTGACAGCGTTTTTGCCAGTTCGTTCGTAAGAATTTTCGGTTGTTTGAATGTTGACGGTTCCGACGTATTTATAGACGCGGGATCTGATTCAAACTTTCTAGCTGTTTGGACTCATCCGGAAAGGTGTCAGACCTGGGATGTCCTTCTGACGGCGATAGGTATGTTTTTCCGGAAAGGATCCATACCTTCGTCCGCTTTATCTGACACAGATCTCTTTGTGTCAGAACGGCTTTATTTGTCAGTCCGAGGAATAAGACTGGCGTCTTGTGACTGACAGACTTTAAGGTAGTCATACTTTGTCAGTCGATTCCTCAGCGAATCTTCCTTTTGTCTCTACGGCGCTGGGAGAGAGAATCTGGAATTCTGCTGGTAACATCTGACTGGTAGATCATACTGGTGATCTTGTGCTGGCAGTCTCTGCTGGTGACTTGCCCTGGCATAATCTAAGTCTACCAAATGTCTGAATGTTAATTCTTCTTGGAATCTCCCATGACTGGTGAAATCACCGCTGGTGAATAGTGTAAGCAAGAACACGTATTCTGCTGGTTAGATTTGTCAGCCGCCTGCTGATGAAACTCTTCCCAACTGGTGAACAGTAGCCAGTCATAAGCGCTTCTCATGCTGGTGAACAGTGTCAGCACGAGTCTTTGTCAGCCGTCTGCTGATGAAGCCCTTCCCAACTGGTGAACAGTAGCCAGTCATAAGCGCTTCTTATGCTGGTGAACAGTGTCAGCATGAGTCTTGATCAGCTGCGACTTACAACTCAAAGACCTAAACAGGACTTTACATTTAAGACCAGGTCTAGAGCTATCTAGAGACAACTGACGCTGGTAGGACTTAGGATTTGATCCACCAAAACTACAATCTATGCAAATAAGCTACTGAGGGAGGAAACCTTAGACAGATTTCCCAACAATTTCCCCCTTTTTGGTGCGATCAAAGCCTAACCAGCGAGCACTCAGCTGATGAGGAAAGTTACAGATAATTTCAGGGTTTTACAAGTGAAACCTATCAGATCTAAACCCACGAAATTACTTCCTCAACATCAGCTCTAACTAAAAATCTTCCCCCTCAAACTAGGAGAGATAATGCTCGTTTAAAAATTGGAAATTAAGATCAGAGCAAAAACATATTTAAAATATGCAAGACGAGTGCTGGTGCTGATTACACTGGATGTGTAAATTTAGCTGGTAAATAAAAACTTTGACAAATGTTGGACAATAAGAGATTGTCATCAACTTGTCAGTTAACATTCCATTAAAGATTTAGCAATTACATGTACATTGAATGATAACTGACTAGTCTATGGCATGGAAGATGATCCTGGTGACTTAGTCCGAGCACTGGTGATAGACCTCAGGATCTCAGTAAGTGCGGCCATTTCTTGTTCTCTCTTCAGCCTCTCTTCAGCAGCAATTCTCCTCTCTTCAGCTGCAAGGCGCCTCTCCTCCTCAGCAATTCTGGCTCTCTCCTCTTCAGCCAGTGCTCGCGCCCTTTCCCCCTCTTGGATCCGCGCCAAAAAGGTGGAAACACCTGTGGTGACAGATTCTAATTGTTGCGCTACTTCAGTTCGGAAGGTGGCGAGACGTTGATCCATCCTGGCTTCAATGTAGGCAAGAAGATGCGCAAGAGGATGAATTTCAGAGAGTGGCTCCGCTGATACTTCCATGGAAGTGGAAGGCACATCAGGTGCGGTCGTAGCCATTGCTGGTTCAGATTCATCTGGTACCTCCACTGGAGCGAACTCCTTCACGGGCACCTCAGCTGATGCTGGCTCCTCCGCGAGCACCTCGGCTGGTGTTGGCGGGCCTTGTACAAAAACAGGTGGGGCTGTGAAAACCACCAGCTGCCAGTCCATATGATATGGGACAAGATCGCCCACGACCATTGGAACAGGGGGGACGGCAGTGGTCAGCCACCAACCTCTGGAGGGATCCTCCTCCACAATGTGGTCTACCAGCAGAGCGCTGGCAGCCATATCAAAGAGAACAGCAAAATAGGGAGGGATCCGGGGGAGAGAGACGAGTACCTTTATGCGTCTGAAAGCATAGATCAGCTGGTACCCGCGGCTGGTGCTTTGGAACTGGAGAAATGGTAACTTGACCATTTTGGGCCGAGGAAGGCCTGAGGTTCCAGTCAGCTGTCGGTAGTTAGCAATTTTCCTCAGTCGGTGCTTGATTCGCCTGGTCGACAACTGATGGTGGCCTTGAGCTTCAGTGTCTATGAATTCGTTGGCCCACTCCTCCTCCGATCTCCAGTATCCAAGCCCAAGCCTGGCATACAGCACTGCGTGCTTCTCCACATTTAACTGGATTTGGCACCAGTCAAAGATCTTCCAGCGCCGGAACTCCAGAAAGAGTTCTTCATCAAAAACATCACGCAGGTCCCCATACCTGGTGACCAACTCTTCATCAACAGCCTTCTCCACCTCGGCTGTGATGTTCTCAGCGTACTCATAGATGGAGAAATTGAAGTACTCCACCGGGTGCAGGGGCAGGCACCAGTCATAGATTCTGGAAGCATAGATTGACTGGTGAGGGAGACCGCTGGTGAGGATGATGAAGAATGCTGAAGGCTCAGACACTCGGGAATTATAAAACGCAAGATCGCCACGGTGCTCCCACCTGTGAACCCCTGTCACCCTAGCACGATAGGTATCCTTATCGATCAGATGGTGAAAGTGGATACCTAACATGTAAGACCTCCTCTCTGATCTCACACGTTGTGCTGGTGCTGGTGTAGATGCTGCTGGTCGTCCAGAAGATGTAGATGCTTCTGAGACTTGTGGACGACTGGCAGGATGACGAGCCTCGGCTTTGAAATTGGGGAATAGATCCCTAGGCTCCATCCTTTGTACCCTGGAGTGCTGCACTACTGGTGGCGATTCGTCGTCGGGGATGATGATGACTGGAGACGGTTGATCATCAGCGACGTCACCAGTAGTCTCCATATCAGCTGCCTCCTCCACAGCTGGCACAGGTACTGGTTCCTCGACAGTCTGGGGCATCGGTTCAGCACCGAGATATAACTCAGGAGCCCCTTCTGCTGTCTGTGGTTGGCCTTCATTGTCCATGGATTCTGATGAGTCAGTGATAATAATGCCTTCCTGTTCCTCGGGCTCCGGCTCAACCTCTGAGTCAGAGCTCATATCAGAGAAAGTCGCCAGTTTTTCCGGGGTGGTCGCCCGCTCAACAACTCCTCCACTGGCACCCCCTTGCGCGGCCAGTGGGTCTTCATGCTCACCTCCACCATCCCCTTGCACAGGTGGAGGGACTTCAGCTACCTCCTCTTCTGGCTGGTACATATCCACTAGGGATAGTACATCCTCCTCAGCGCCCATGACCATCAGGCGCGTGAAAGATTCGTCAGAGAGTATCTGGCCTGGAGCTGGTGCTGGTGGCATGTCACTTGAAGTTTGGGCAACTCCCCATTTGCCCTTTGCCACCTGGTGCACCTGCTCCGCCAGCTGCGCCTGACGCCTAGACTCGTGCTCGGCCTTTATCCTTGCAAAGGCTTCATCGCGGGCTGCCAGTTCTTCCTCCCTCCGCCGCTGGTCGGCCAAGGCTTGCAGCCTTGCCTTCGCTTGCTTCTTCCTCACAATGGAGGCTTGTTGCTCCTTCTTGGCTTGCTCAACAAGCTTCTGAGCTTTTGTTTGGACCCTCTTTCTTTTCCGGGTCATTTTTTCTATTGTCTCCTCCTCAGTCAGTCCAAGGATGGACTTCTTGACTGGTATAGATATTTTCTTTGATGCTGGATCAAATACAGCAGCTGGCTGGGGCTGCTGGTGCTGGTGGACCTTGGATTTCTTCTTTTGTTCCTCAGCCACGGCCTGCTCCATTGAGGTGAATAAAGATTCAACCTCGAGCTTCCTCTTCAGTTCGGTCTTGGCCGCAGCTGACAGTGGGAGAGCCACTGCTGGCACTTTCTCCCATATCTGTTCTGATTCCTCTTCAGACACAGACTCAGCTGGATCCACAGCCTTCTTGCCCCTCAGTCGTCGTGGCTTTTTGTAATCTGGGTCAGCAAGCTTGACTTTGGTGACCGGGATGAAGTCGGATCCAACCAGCTTCTCCCCTCGATCAATCATATCCCCCATCTCCACTTCGAGGATGTGGCTGACCCGCAGCCCAAACGACACGGCGTGAAGGATCTTCCCTTCCGCCTTCACTGAACTGTTCCTCTCTACGTTCTCCAGTAGTCGCCCGAATATGAATTCGGCCCAGTTGCCATGGACGCCATCCACCAGCGCGCACATGATGGAGAATTTCTTCAGGCTCAGCTCGGCATAGGAGCCGACCTCGCACTGGAGCATCCGCACGACAATATTGCAGACCATCTGCCAATATTCGCGCATCTCCGACTTCTTCATTCCGGTTTTGAAGACAGTCTCCCCCTCCTTCTTCCATTCCTCCCACCGCCGCCTGAACTCCACCGTATCATCCTTATGATACGTCGCCACCTCCTCACCAGTACTCCTCAGCCCAAAAAGATTGGCTAGGTACTCTGCGTCGACTGTGATCAGTTTCCCGAACACTGACGTAGTGAAGGAGTGCTTGTCATCAGCAATGACTGCACGAGCATAGAACTCGGCAACCATGTGCGGGTGAAAGACTTTGGGAGCCGCCGTCAAATATGGTCGGAGCTGCTCCCTGTCGATCATCTCCATCAGCTGTTGGCCAAAGTGTTTCTCAGCTAACTTATCGTTCAAAATTTTCTCCTTCTGGACTTGGGCAGCCCGGATTTGTGCGTTGGAAAGGAGATGTTGGGTGGCCTTCTTGTTTAACTGGACAAGTTTATTGAAGGGATAGGAGTAATCGATGTCTTCTTCTTTCACAATGCCTGTGAAGGTAGGCATGTGAGATTCGGCTAAAGGTAAGTCTAAGGACTCAGTGGAAGATGAAGAACGAGTATCAGTAGCTGGGTTGGAAGAAGATGCCATGAGTGCAGGGAATGTTATGGGAAGATGAACAAAATAAATGTTCTGAAGTTTTGAGGAAGCATAAAGGTTTATCCGATGAAGAATGTCGGATATAAATACTTGAGCCATGCAGGAATAGACGGACGAGATGAACTCGTAGAAAGTAAGAATCAACGGTCATCAGCTGGCCCGATTCCCTGCGGTGACGTGCGTGGTCGTGGTGACGAGAGATCTTGCGTGTAGCTGACATGGCACACGCTGATTGGTCGCGTGGCCGCGTTTGACTGCGCAGTCACTGTTCGCATTAAATGTGGCATTAAATGCTGCATTAAATTCGAAGATATGCACACGCAAGACCAATTTGAACAATCCCGCCATTTCTGCGACAGCTGGCACGACCCTTGGTCTTCAAGAGATCGTCAGTTGAGAGCTGGGACTCAACTGGTCATCAGTACTGTATACCAGTCGCATACTTCCCCCTGTCAGTATGGCCTTCTTACCAGTCGATAGCTGATACTCACAACTGGTACTCAATTTTCACCAGTCGTTGAAGTTTCACCAGTTGTCTGCTGACAACTTGAAAGATTCGAGAAAATTGAGAGCTTGGACTCAATTTATTCCGCATAATCTTCTCTTTAAGAATTCACTTCCTCACCATCGCTTGGAATTGGGAGCTGGGACCCAATTTTACTTTGACTGATGGTATTTGTCTGCTGGCAAATTCGAAATGAGAGCTGGGACTCATTTCCTTAGCCATTCTTCAGAAAATCAAGAACGGAATGAGAGCTGGGACTCATTCTTCCTCAACACTAGGGCTCGCATCAATCTCCAAAAGACCGAGTTTGATGCACAACTCCTTGAATCTTGCTTCTGGCAACGGTTTGGTGAAAATATCAGCTAGTTGATCTTCGGTTCTGATGTACTCTACGCTGATATCCTTCTTTTCGACATGATCACGTATGAAGTGATGTCGGATATCTATGTGCTTGGTCCTAGAGTGATGAACCGGATTCTTCGTTATGCACATAGCGCTGTTGTTGTCGAAATAGATGGATACACAACCAGTGTCCACTTCATAGTCTTCCAGTTGTTGCTTGATCCAAAGAATTTGAGCACAGCAACTGGCAGCGGCAACATATTCAGCCTCAGTGGTAGATGTAGCAATAGAATGTTGCTTCTTGCTAAACCAGCTGATTAGCTTGTGTCCTAGAAACTGACACGTACCACTGGTACTTTTTCTATCTATACGGCATCCAGCAAAATCTGAATCGGAATACCCAATGAGTGTAAGCTCATCATTCCTGGGATACCATATGCCAAGGGATTCAGTCCCCTTTAGATATTTCACTATTCTCTTAGCAGCTTCCATGTGTGATCTTTTTGGATTGGCTTGAAATCTGGCACACACTCCGACTGAGTATGAAATGTCGGGTCTGCTGGCTGTGAGATAGAGAAGTGATCCAATGATACCTCTGTAACTGGTGGGATCAACTGATTCCCCTTGTTCATCAAGAAAGATCTGACAACTGGTGCTCATCGGTATTCTGAGGGTCTTTGTCTTCTCTGGGCAATATTTCTGAATTAAGTCCTTGGTATACTTCCGCTGATTAATGAAAATCCCATCAGCTGACTGCTGGACCTGGAGTCCTAGGAAGTATGTTAATTTGCCCATCATACTCATCTGAAATGAGTTCTGCATCAATTGAGAAAACTTCTCGCAGAGAGACATATTCTTTGACCCGAATATAATGTCATCGACATATATCTGCACCATTAGCATATCATCAGCATCCTTGATGATGAAGAGTGTCGTATCGATCTTCCCTTTCCGAAATCCATTACGGATTAGGAATTGTGATAGCATTTCGTACCAAGCCCTGGGCGCCTGTTTCAATCCATACAGGGCCTTTCTCAGCTTGTACACTTTGGTGCCTACTTCAAAGCCTGGAGGTTGTTCGACATATACCTCCTCCTTCAACTCGCCATTCAAGAAGGCGCTCTTCACGTCCATCTGGAATACCGTGAATCCATGATACGCTGCATACGCAAGGAACAGCCGTATCGCCTCCATTCTTGCAACTGGTGCGAAGGTCTCGTCGAAGTCGATGCCTTCACACTGCTTGTAACCTTTGGCGACTAATCGAGCTTTGTTTCTGATTACAATGCCATTCTCATCTCGCTTGTTCTTGAAAACCCACTTGGTGCCAATCACTGACTGATGTGATGGTCTCTCTACCAAGTCCCAAACATTGTTGCGAGTGAATTCCGCAAGCTCTTCTTGCATGGCATTGATCCAATCGGCAGATTCTAGCGCAACTCTTATGGAAGTAGGTTCCATTTGAGAAATAAAACAAGTCAGAAGCGCACTGCCGTGTCGAGTCTGGACAGAACCTTCCGGATCACCGAGAATAGCATCGAATGGGTGATTTCTCAGCCATTTGGGAAGATGATAGTCTTCTGGTGTTGGCTGTGAGATTGGTTCTTCTGTCCTGATGACTGGTGCTTCCAGATCTTCACCAGTCGGAGCTGTAATTGTAACTGGTGGTTGACCTTCACCAGTCGGAATAATAATTGTAACTGGTGGTTGACCTTCACCAGGCGGAATAATCTCTTCATCAGCTCCACTATCTGACTGATTTCCTGAGCCTTCTGTGATGTTGCCAGCATCAGCTGGTGCATCCATTCCAGCTGGTTCATCGCTGTCTTCTGACTCAAAGATCCCAGTCAGAATTCCCCCTGGATTATTTCTAGTTCCACTCAGGGAGATTGAGTGTAAGGTCTCAGCAAGGTCAATTGCATCACCGACCCTCCCGGATTGCTGATGGGCAACCGAGGAAACTGGTTGTGAGGATGATCCAGTCATAGGTCTAGTCATACCAGTTGGTTGAGCATTGGAAGGATTCCTGCCCAACTGATCAACGACATCATTGACCTCAGGAACATCTTCAGCCAGTTGTCGTAATGTCCTGCGCACTAAAGTAGCTTCATCAAAAACAACATTGCATGCTATTTCCACAAGTTTGGTGGTCTTGTTAAATACTCTATAGCCCTTGTGAGAGGGATGTCCATATCCAACGAAGACACCCTCATCAGCCTTAGGCGAAAAAGTATTTAACTTTGACTTACCATTATTATGGATATAACATGGTGAACCGAAAGCACGGAGATGAGCTATAGAAGGCTTACGACCAAAATAAACTTCGTAGGGAGTTTTCTGGAATCTATCGTTGATCCCGCTTCTATTCTGAGTGTAGCAGGCCGTCACCAACGCTTCTCCCCAGAAACTCTGTCCTAATCCGGATTCCGCCAGCATGGACCGGACCGCTTCTTTCAGCGTCCTGTTCCTACGTTCTGCCAGTCCATTTTGCTGCGGTTGCCTTGGTGTAGATCTCTCATGCTTGATGCCGGCTTCCGCGCAAAAATCCATCAGCAGACTGTTGCAGAATTCTGTCCCATTGTCTGACCGTATTCGCTTTACCATAGTTTCTCTCTGTTTCTGTGCTTTGATGATCAATTCTGGAAGAATGATCTTCACTTCATCCTTGGTTCTGAGAAGCTTTACCCAGGTGTAGCGTGAGTAGTCATCGACTACCACTAGCGAATAACGTCTTCCTCCAATGGTTTGAGGTGCTATTGGTCCAAAGAGATCCATATGTAGCAACTCGAGTACCCGGCTGGTACTGGGTGATAAACACTCACTTTGTGCATTTTATTGATGTGTTTATGTTTGGATTATACTTCAAACTGAGCCATTACGTGATGTTTTCATGCGTTATTCTTATTATTTGAGGAAATATTACGTTTGGTCTTGTTGATGTTGTTTTGCACAGTTTAGACGTATTTCTGAGAATTAAACGAGATGATTGAGCAAGTATCTGAGAGCTGATCAATGTTGGCATGCAATAGGAGGAGAAAGAGTTAGAATTTGCGGTAAATATCATGGAAAAAGAGGGTGCGTGACGAGAACGGCGACAGCTTGGCACGGCCGGCGATTGGGCAGCAAATCCGGCGAGCAGCTCCTCCCAGCCGGCGATCACACAGCACAACCGGCGACCCAGCACTCCTCCCCTGCGATCGAGCTTCACAACCGGCGAGCTACCCTCCTAGCCGGCGACCGTCCCTCTCTGCCGGCGGGTCGCCGGTTTTGCCATTCCCTCTCGAAACATATCCAGCGATCGCCCCCTCCCTGCCTGCGATCGCCGGACGTGCTCTCCTGCTCGTGATTTTCCGCGGCGTTTGACGTATCATTCGTATCTTCTTGGCCAAGTTACGTAATCCTCCATATCTTTTGAGATTAAAATCCCTCTCCTATAAATATAAGTTCCAGAAGCCAGAAAAAGGTTCCACATTTTTATTTTCCCAGAGTTCTACGTTCTTTTAATTCCTGAGGCTAGAGAGAGGTTTTCCACAGAAATTCAAGGGGAACTGGAAGAGCATGACAGGAATTGAAGATTGAAGACTACGCGGTTTTTAATTTCCTTTTCCTGTTTCTATGACTCTTCATCTCTTTGTTTTTCTAGGATTTAGCATGTCTGGCTAAATCCAATTTTGGATTCTAGGGTTTTGAAACTTTGTATTTATTCATTCAACAATTTTATGCAATTTAATGTTCCTCTTCCTCTGATGTTCTGATTTAATTTGGATTTTCAATAATTGCATTAACTGATCATTAATTGTGATTTGAATTGATAGTTTTTGAACCGAGAGGTCTAGGTTGTCAATTAAGACGCAAATTAATCAGATTTATTAGAACAATTATCCGAGAGGAATTTGAACTTTTAAAGGGTTTTGAATCTAAGGTTTTTATCGAGAGTAAAATCCCTTTTGCGCATCCGAGAGGAGTCACTAGGTATTTTATTTCCATGTTATGGTTTAGAATCCGAGAGGATCACCTGATAACATTTTCGCGATTGCTCACATCTTTGGAAATTAAATTGGGATTGAGTTGCATGAAAACGTTGATTGTTTAATATTCAAAGTGGATTGCCCTGGAATCCTATTTTCTCATTGTTTTCTAAAATCTTTAATTAAATCTTTTTATTTTATTTCTGCTTTTAAATCAGTCTTTTAGATAAAACCAAAACTTCTTTATGATTTGCCTAGATAGTAGTACGGTGTCTATGTTTTAGTGCTTAGTTGTACTTCGAGCCTGCAGTCCTTGAGTTCGATAATTTATTACTTGCCCTCTGCAGTGGTCTGTACACTTGCAGCTTTAGCGCGTTGCGAAACGCGCTATCAAGTTTTTGGCGCCGTTGCCGGGGACTGCAAAGATTTACGGCTGACACTAATTCTGATATTACGCTATTTACTCTAGGCTTTATTTTCTGCATTTTATTTTTTTTTAATTCTGTTATACTTTGTGCCGTTCACAGGTGTGTTTCCTTGTGCAGGTAGTGTATGCAAACCAGGGCAAAAGGTCGAGCTGCTGAACCTTTAGACCCAGAGATCGAGTCTACTTGCCGAAGAAACAACGCGAGAAGGAAGTTAGCGTTTACTATGGCTGACAATCAGGCGACACAGATAGCTGAGCTGCAGAGGCAGCTAAATGAAATGAATCTGAGGCTTCAAGAGCGCCAGGCTCCTGAAGAGCGCCACGGCTACCCACTGTTGATGAGATGTACGAGCCGATGACTGACCGGCATCGTAATGCAGATTTTGGGCTGAGGGTGGACACACCGAACTTTGAACTGAAAACTGGTCTGATACATACAGCCCAGCAGAACCAGTATGGGGGACTACCATCTGAGGACCCCTATTTACACGTCCAGAGATTCCTGCTGCTCTGCGATACGGTCAAGCAGAATCAGGTGCCTATCGACTATATTCGGTTGCACCTGTTCCACTTCACCTTGCACGACAGAGCCCTGTCGTGGTACATGACACTGAACTGCAACGAGATTTCCACGTGGGAGGAGTTATGCAAGCTGTTCCTGATCCAGTTCTTCCCACCCAGCAAGACGATCCAGTTACAGACCCAGATTTCACAATTCAGGCAGTTTTCTGGAGAGTCACTGTACGAGGCTTGGGAGCGCTTCAAGGATCTCTTGCGCTCATGCCCTTGCCATGGTTTTACTGAGAAGCAGCAGATGTGCCATTTTTACAAAGGACTGGACAGGGAGACCCAGAAGCATGTGAATGCTTCAGCTGGAGGGTCACTGACTGCTAAACCACCACAGGAAGGGTTAGCTTTACTGGAAATGATGGCAAAAAGTGAGTACAACTGGCCAGCAGACAGGGATGATCACAGGATAGCAGCAGTTGATGACGCTGGAGATTTAGTCGCTGAGGTTAAGTTGATGAGGAAAGAGGTGGCTGCTTCCACCAAATCACTGGAGACCAGGATTACTAAGCTGGAGAACAACCGCCCGCAGCAAGGTTATGAGCAGATGGAAGATGCAAATTTTGTGAATCAGAGGAACTTCCAGAACAACAGGGGATATCCATCAGGGAACATGGCATACCATCCCAACAATCGGAATCACCCCAACTTCTCCTACGCCAACCCCAATAATGCACTGCAGCCCCCACCTGGGTTTTCTGTAACCAATGGGGCAGTTGATGGTCCTGAAGAGCCGAGCATGAGGGAACTCCTCACGCAGTTTATTGCAGTGTCCAATGCCAAGACAAGCAAGATGGAGGGGGACATTTCTGAGTTGCGGACTGCTATGGGAGAAATGGGGAAGCATACGAAGCAGATGGATATACAGATCTCCCAGATTGCCAAGACAATCAGCAATCAGCACACTCCTGGAAAGTTTCCTAGCAATACCGTGGTGAACCCGACGGAGCACTGCAACGCCATTACTACTCGTAGTGGCAGAGGATATGAGGGCCCATCTGTGCCCACTACTGACACGCCTGTGCAACCTGAAGTTGCACAGCCCGACCCTGTTCTTCCTGAAGAAGAACGTTCTGAAAAGGGTGAAGAGGTCTGTCCTGAAGACAGACCTCAAGCAGCTAATCCTGTCTCTGTTCCCTTTCCACAGAGACTTGCTAAGAAGAAGAAGGATGAGAGGTACAGGAGATTCCTGGAGCACATGAAGAAGATTCATATTAATCTTCCTCTCATCGAAGTGGTGCAAGAAATCCCTGGGTACTTGAAGTTTCTGAAAGACATGGTTACCCAGAAGAAGCCCCTTGGCGCGTTCGAGACAGTGAACATCTTTGAGGAGTGCAGCGCCATTATTCAAAAGAAGATGCCAGTGAAGAGGGCTGATCCAGGATGCTTCTCAGTCCCTTGTACCATCGGGGGGCAGACTTTCGAGAAGGTC
>JAPKLW010004263.1:1475-28979 GCA_026898455.1 Plectranthus barbatus
GGTCTTCTCCGGACAATATTTAGCAATTAAGTCACGAGCATACTTCTTCTGATGGATGAATATTCCCTCTTTGGATTGTTGAACTTGCCGTCCAAGAAAATAAGACATCTTCCCCATCATGCTCATTTGAAAATGGCTAGTCATGAGATCAGAGAACCTATCACATAGATCTTGATTCTTTGATCCAAAGATTATGTCATCAACATATATTTGAACTAGCAGGATGCTATCTCCATCTTTAATGCGAAAGAGAGTTTGATCTATCCTCCCTTTCTGAAATCCATTAGTCAACAAAAACTTAGATAAAGTTCCATACCAGGCTCGTGGTGCTTGTTTTAGACCATATAGTGCCTTCTTGAGCCTGTAGACTTGATTGCCTTGCTCAAATCCTGGAGGTTGCTCGACATAGAATTCCTCCTTGAGCTCTCCATTAAGGAAGGCACTCTTCACGTCTATCTGCATCACATCAAACTCATGGTACGCAGCATATGCCAGGAATAGACGGATTGCCTCTAGTCTTGCTACTGGGGCGAAGGTTTCATCATAATCTATGCCTTCACATTGTCTATATCCTTTGGCCACAAGACGTGCCTTGTTCCGGACCACAGAGCCTGATTCATCCTTCTTGTTCTTGAATACCCACTTAGCGCAAATAACACTCTGGTGCTCTGGTCTGTCAACTAGTTCCCACACATTGTTTCGTGTGAATTCTACAAGTTTCTCTTGCATTGCGTTCACCCAATCTGGATCTAGCAGAGCCTCTTCGATTTTCTTGGGTTCTTCACTAGAGATGTAACACGCTAGCATAGCATTGCCGTTTCTTTGTCTGGTTAAGATAGGATCATTTATGTTTCCAAGAACACCGTCTAAAGGATGCGCACGTAGCCATGTAGGTCTGATACGTGCTTCAATTTCAGCAACCGGTGCTCCTCCTTGGTGGATTTCATCAGGAACATTCTCTTCCTCATTGTCTTCATTCTCCCGGTGTTCAGCAACAGGAACATTGTTAGTTTCATCTTCTGCGTTTGCTACAGGGGCTTCAACGTCAGGGATGACATTGATAGGTGCAGCATCTGCTGGATTTTAGCAACCAGTTCTTCTTCGAATGGAATCTCAGCAACTCCTTTGCTAAGATCTTCAGCATCCTCTACGTCACCTTGATCATCAAGAATTCCTTCGACGTCTAAATTTTCATTTAGATGTATTGTGGAAGTGGCCTCAGCATGATCATTAGCATCACTGGCCTGGTCAGCAGTTTGGTCCCCTGCTGTGTGCGTCTGATTTGGATTGCAGTCATTCATAGACTTAGTCGGATCAATACACATATTCTCGAAAGAATTTAAGAATGTTTGATCATTGACATCATTAGTCTCATGATTGCTATCCTCTTTTCCTTTGTTTTCTCTGCGCACTAAAGTAGACTCATAAAAAATAACATTGCATGTTATTTCCACAATACCAGTAATCTTATTCAATACCCTATAACCTTTCTGAGTGGGATGTCCATAACCAAGAAGTACACCCTCATCTGACTTAGGTGAAAAGGTATTAAGTTTAGATTTTCTATTATTGTGAATATAACATGTAGAACCGAATGCACGTAGATGAGTTATGGAGGGCTTACGACCGTTGTACACTTCGTAAGGGGTCTTGTTGAATCTGCTCGTGATAGCACTCCTATTCTGTGTGTAACAGGCCGTCATGACTGCTTCCACCCAGTACTTAGCAGGAAGTTTGGAATCTGCTAACATTGAGCGAACGGCTTCCTTCAGCGTCCGATTCCTCCTTTCTACTAAACCATTCTGTTGAGGAGTCCTTGCTGTAGATCTTTCGTGTGATATTCCGGCTTCCGCACAGAAATCCATTAGCACTCCATTACAGAATTATGTTCCATTGTCAGATCGAATTCTCTTTACAGTAACTTCTTTACTGTTTTGCTCCTTGAGAATCAGTTCTGGCAGGATGAGTTTCACCTCGTCCTTTGTTTTTAACAGACGTACCCATGTGTACCTGGAGAAATCATCAACCACCACTAGTGTATATAGACGTTTACTTACAGTGGGTGGAGTGACTGGACCAAAGAGATCCATATGAAGTAACTCCAGAATCCTTTGTGATGTTTCTTTTTCGGGATTTGTCTTAAAGGATGATTTGGTCTGCTTCCCTTGTTGACATGATTTGCATATTCCTTCCTTGCGGAAAGTTTCATTGGGCAGACCTACAACAAGCTTGTTCTTGGCAAGGTAATTAATAGTTTTGAAGTTTAGGTGATTGAACCTTTTATGCCATAGCCATGTTGTTTCTTCTTTGTTTAGAGCTAGAAAGCAGGAATGTTGTTGACCACTTTGCCAATCAACAATATACAGGCCACCCTTGCGGATGCCTCTTAGTTTTACTTCTCCTGAAATAGCATCAGCAATAGCACAACCAGTATTCATAAAAGATACGATATACCCATTTTCACATAATTGGCTTATGCTGAGTAGATTGTGCTTCAAGTTGGAGACGAGTGCTACATTGACGATTCTTAATCCATTTCTTTCAATGCATCCTCTTCCAATGACTTCTCCTTCACTGTTGTCTCCGAACTTGACCTTGGGACCGTTAAGTAGTCTTCTTATGTCTGAGAATAATTATTTGTTCCCGGTCATATGAGCAAAGCAACCGCTATCTAGGACCCAGTCATTAGATATGCACGTTCCCGTAGCTCTCGAGTCCTGTTCCTGCAAGTGAATCAAGTGGATTTAGGTACCCGTTTAGTGTTGGGTCCTGCAGGATTAGCGTGAAGCATAGTTCCTTTCGGAACCCACATCATAGTGACCTTCAAGACTTTCGGCTTGGTTTCACTATTGACCATTTTCTTGACCTTTGGCTTAGCATTTTTAACATTACTATTTCTAGATGAAGGAATGTATTTAGCCATCCTTGCCCTTGGAAATGGATATAGAATGGGCTCAGGCCTTGCATAGACGTTTCTTCTATGCAATGTATTCTGCTGGTAGATAGGTCTCACTGCATTGTATTGTGCAGGCCTTCTCTGGTGAGAATTAGGATGTACTATCCTTGCGTTAAAATCAGAACGCTCAGTACTCCTTAAGTTTGCTGAGTAAGGTTTAGCAGATGCTCTTGGATTCCTTTGCTGAGGTCTATTAAATATTTGCCTATCATTCATCCTTTGATTCGTTTGCTGAGGCTTAGAGTTGCGTACAACATTTATCCTTGGGTTCCTCTGCTGAGGTCCATTAGATAAAGGCTTGGCAGACTCTGACCTCTGCTGAGATCCAGCAGATGAACGATTGGCTTTCTTCGGTATAGACCTCTGCTGAGATCCGACGAGCACGTTCTGCGAAAGTCTATTCTTCGGCTTAGCTATTGGCTTAGCAGACGACGTTTCAGCAGATTCTACTCCTTTACCCTTTTCAGCAGAACTATGTCCAGCAGATACAAACAAAATCGGATTCTGTTTAAAAGAATTATCATAGGGTTTTGACATTCTTTTTTATGATTCGCTTCCAAGTCCAGACTTATCATAGTGACGTCTTTGACTACTTACAAGGGCATTGAGAGCAGCCCTGCTGGATGCATACATGCAAATACAGTCCTCTTTGGGTTTACTCTTTAAAGCATGGTTCTCTTTTTCTAAAGTTTGAAATTTTTCTGACAAATGAGAGAAGTCTGCTTTTAGTTTCAAGAGTTCCTCACTTTCTAACCTCAGTCTCTAGACTTCCTCGGTTAAGTTTATAACTTTGAGTTTTAGTGAGGTGTTTTCCCCAACGATTTCGTTTTTGATTTCATACATTTTTGAGAATTCTATTGACAGTTTTATCAAGTAATCTTCCTCGGAATCGAAAAATGATTCCTCCGGTTCATCTATGATTGGATTGCTAGATGGGTTTGTTGATAATACCTCAGTTTGTTCAGCAGCGAGGGCTGATTCATTGGTTTCTTCAGCATCGTTGTCTACGTCAGCAAACTGACCTTCAATGATTTTTGCCATCAGCACGAACAATGCTTCTTCGTTATCTTCTTCTTCTGAAGAGCAGTAAAACTCCTCTTCATCAGCAATCTCCGTCCTGGTTAGCAACGCCTTGGTTACCGCTTTAGCAGCGCGTCGTTCAAATTGTTGCTTCAGGCGTTCTTGTTCTTCTCTGATGACTTTCGGGCAGTCATGCTTCAAATGATCTGGAGAACCACATTCAAAACAAGTTCTAATTTTTCGCTCTATTGAGCGGTTAGATGATGATGATTGAATCTCTTTCGCTTCTTTTTCAGCTTTCGCTTCATTCAGCATTCTCTGCATCTTTTTCATCTGTTCTTCCAGCTCATTGATCTTTAGATCAATCGGCTGTGTACCTGCACTGGAAATACCTTCCTTTGCGGGTGATGGTGGAGCAGATCTTTCGGGCTTGTAGAAGGACTTCTTTGTCTTGAGTTTATTATAGTCCTTCTTAGCGAAGTATGCTAAGTCTTCAGAGTTGCTAGCGAAGTTTGATGTGGCTTGCGCTACAGCTGTTTCATTTTTCTTCGACTACTGTATGATAAATTCGTGAGCTTTAAGTTGAGCAAATACCTCAGATGTAGTCATGCTGTTGAGGTCTTTTTCACTCAAACTTGTTACTTTCGCGAACCAGTCATCTCTTGGATATAGTTTGGAGATGATTTTGTTGTTCATCTCTCCATTATCATACTTCTTTCCAAGATTCCTGAGTTCTCCAATGATAGTGTTGAAGCGTTCCTCCATAATTTGTATGATTTCACCTGCACACATAGAGAAGGATTCGTACTTATCTACAGCTACATGTAGTTTATTACGTTTCATTTGATCCGTCTCCTGGGAAGACTCGCACACGTAGTCCCACATTTCCTTAGCAGTTTCAAAATCAAGCGCTTTCTCTTTCATCAGCTTTGGAAGTGAGTCAAGAATCAGTTTCTTTGCCACGTGCTCTAGTTGAGCTCTCTTTTTGTCTTCACTTGTGTATTCATCAAACGGTTTAGGAACCATGTCAGGTCTCAGGGGTCTTGGTTCTCCTTCAGCAGCATCTTCAGCACGTTCAAGTCCTATAAAAGTGTTAGCTTTCATAATCTGAATAGGACCTCTTACCAGTACATCCGCCATCTCAGGATGTATGCTCTGAAGCTGTATGAGAGCCATCTTCTTCCAAGATGAAAAATTTTCTCTTTCATATTTTCCAAGTGAGTGATTCAACATTCTGTATGTTTTTGGAATGATTTCCTGAGCTAGATAGACAAAAACAAGGATAAAAGTGCAAGGAAAAGGTAGATCAGGTTTCAAAGCGACTCAGAAGCAGTCGGTTTTTCAACCTCCTGCTCTGATACCACTTGATGGTCCTTAAATATCAGAGTCGTCGTGAATACGACTTAACACGAAATGCAGCGAAATAAATGTTCGTCACTTACACTTATCGTTGTTTACAAAATGTTTCTTAGCTCAAGTTATCACTTAGGAGAGTTTTTCGATATACGCTAGCAACTATGTTGCTAGGTCTCAAATCAACTTGGAACAGTAGGATAATAAAACAGTAAATGAACACAAGATTTATAGTGGTTCGATCCAAATAGATCTACGTCCACTCCTTAGCCGAAACGCTAAGAATTTCACTAGAAAAGTATACATATTACAAGGATTCGCCTTTCCAGTTAAGTAGGCAGTGAGCTTTCGGCCTGGCTACTTGACAGCTATCCTCCATTGATCTGAACTTCTCCGATAAGGTTTGGCTGGGTCAAGGGCGCACCTTCGAAACTCCTGCCTTGCCTAAAATGGAAGTTTTATAGTCACTTCCTGACTTTCCTTGAATGTGGCTAAGAGCTCGTCCTAGTCTTGACCTTTTCAAGTGTTCGACTGTTAGATTCTTTCTCGGAAGAAAAGAATCCCAATGACTGAAATATTCTTGAATGCAATCAAGAATATCTTCAATGGAATGTCAGTATATCAATGACCGACACTTGGGTTGTTGGGAGCTTTTAATAAACTTTCACACGGCTCTCAACAGACTACTTTTGTATGTTCACTTCGTCAAAGGAATCTCTTGCTTGAGTGTTCGTGAGTGTATGAAGTGAGAAAAGCAGTAGTCAATCTCATTCTTGAACCTGTCTTTTATAGGTGGAGATTCAAACCTTGAATCTCCATATCCGCTAGACACAACGGCATCTTTCTCCAAGAGTGGATTAACTTGTTTGAACACTTTTTGTATAGGACTGTACTTTTCGAACTACTTCTGGAAAGTCTCGACCTTTGCGTGTACTTTTGTCAGAATCGCAGTCCAGCTTCAAATTTTGATTCTTTTGCTTTGCTAAGCTAGAATCTGCTAAAGTATTTTTCCTTTGATCCTTTGACTTCCGTTGCTTGCGATTTCTTATTCATTGCTGAAGGACCCCGAATGCGAACGCCTTAGCATTCTGTTGATATCTATTGTCTAGCGAGCGTTCAGCCATTTGCTAGTGATCCTTCGTTAGCTTGCTTCTCTAGCAGCTTGTAAGTGGAAGACGAATGCTGAAACCGTTTGCTTCATATCTGCTAGGAATTCTTCTTAGCACACTAGTCTATTACAACTCAATGTAGAACTTATACAGGACTTTACAAAGTGTGCTAGACTCTCTAAAGTTCGGCAAATGATCGACCAACTAAATAAGGTTTGATCCAACAAAACCTTTTACAAATAAGTCCTAAGGGAGATTTTAGGAATAATTTCCCAACACTTTGATTCAACAAAACCTATTATAAATTTGATCCTAAAGGGAGAATTACAAAATAATTCCCAACATCTTATCGATTATTGAAACTCTTCCGCTGATTTAAATTTTGAAAATGGTCGAAAATCGTTGACCACGACTGTAGCGCGCCTCAGAGTTGGGAAGGTCAGTTGGGGGTGTTACAGAAGTGGTATCCGAGCCTTAGGTTTTGAAACTATTTTGAAAAACTTTGAGTTTTTAAAATGTTTCTGGTTTTGGGAATTGATTTGAAGTAATGGCTCGTGATTTACACCCTACTCCATCCTGCGCGACCTGAGGTATGTTTTAAAATTTTAAATTTTTTGCTTGCAAAGTTGTTTAGTGACTGGGTCACTAGAATGTTTTGTTGTTGAAAGAAATTTTGAAATGATAGCACAGTGATTTATAAATTTATTTGCATCGCTATATTATAATAAAACTGTAATTTTAACAGGCGATCAAATTGGCGCCGTTGCCGGGGATAGTCAGATTTTATTTTGTTATTGGATTGTTTTGATATTTTCTGGATTGAGTTTTTTTATTTTATTTTCGAGTTCGTGTGTGATTTTTCAGGTTTTGCGCTCTGTTTCGATCGACACACTGCATGTCGATCGACACAGCCGCATCACCTGTGTCGATCGACAGAGCCCCTATCGATCGACACAGAGGCTGATTCCCTGCCTTTTATTTTTTTTTTCAGGTGCATGAACATAAAAGCTCGGGGGAAGAAACTTGAAGCCTTTATTTTCTTTTCTCCATACGTGCTTGATGGTCCGCTCTCTGCTTTGCTTCTATCTCCATCCTCTTCTCTAGCATGGCATGTAAGAATTCCCTTTCTTTCTGCGCCAGCTCTGCTTCCTCTGCTTTTATTCTTGCCTGCTCAGCAATCCTTTGTTCTTCCCCCTCTTTGATCGCATCAAATACAGAGGCGGAAAAGGATTTGTGTTCATCAAGATCCACTTTAAGAGTTACCATATTTGTATGTACCGTAGAGACGGCTTCTTCCACGTGGGTGATCTTCTCCTTAACCTGAACAACTTTTTGCTGAACCTCGGTGACAGAGGTTTGAACTTCAGAAACTGTTCCTCGGACATCATAAACCTCCTTCCGGACCTCTTCAAACACCTTAGCTTGCTGAATGTCACGTTGTTGTAGCGCTGTGTTGATCAAGGAAACCACATAGGATTGGAGGTTTACTTGCACAGGCTCAGCAGAAATGGGGGTATCAAGAATAGCAACCTCATGCCCTGCTACATGTTCAGGATTCGAGACATGTCCACCATCGACTTGCATTGCAGCAGACTCCAGAACAGAGATTTCAAGTCCTTGAGCACTTGCCTCCCCTGCATCAGATTTAGCAGTATCCTTAGCAATCACTTGGCTTCCAGCAATAGAAATCTCCTCTGTCACAGCCTTTGATGTACGTTCCGCAGCCTCTGTTGCTGACCGTTCATCTTCTAATTTCTGTTGGGCAGCCATGTAGATGGCTTCCTCATTCATTATTCGCCGTGCTCCATCCATGATTTGAGCATTCACAACAGTACGATCTATCTCTTCTTGAGCTAACTCAAGAATATCAAATGCTAGACAGGAGACAATCCAGCGATCAGCATTCTCAAGCTCTTTCTCTTCTTTCTCTTCCTTTTCAGCTTCCAACCTTAACTTCAAACTTTCCCTCTTAATTTTCTCAAATTCTGCTTGACGTCGCTTGTATTCAGTAGCAGCCCGTCTTTGACGCTTTGTTAGCTCAATCCTAGCATCGGAGATACCATCAGGACTAAAGGTGGATTTAGGCAAGGATGAACGAGAAACCAGCCTGTGGGCCTTAATAGCACGGAGTCGGGCAAATACTTGTTTATCCATAAATTGCTTTGCACCAGCAACCTGATCAATCCTTGTTCGCCCAGACTTCCTCACATCTCCAGAAGTTGGCTCTTTGCAGGCAAACATTAGCAACTTCTCCTCGAAGGACAGTTGGTACATTATGTAATCATATTTCCTCCAACGCCTGAATTCATCTGCTAAAGTCTTTCCTTCGGGCGTGGTCTCATCAATCTAAGTGTAATAGACATTAGTAATGTCTCTCTCAACTTCTTGCATCACAAAATCTTCGATTTCAAAAGCCATGGGGAAGAGATCGAAATTTACCTCGCACACATCTGTGCCACTTTCCGTAACTTGAATCTTGGACCAGGGAGTCCTACGAACGGAACTCGGTATTCTTCATTTGTTCCAGCGGTCTTCTTCCTTAATGTCTTGGCATCATAGATATCCGTAGACTCTCCTTCTGAATCAGATTCAGATAAACAAGTGTCAAGGAAGCCTGGATCCGGTTGAGTCTCTGCTGACTCAGCGATTGGATTTTCAGCAGATATTGCCGTATCTCCAACAGATGGTCCTCCAGCAGATTGTTGATCAGCAGAAATGGGTACCACTTGCTCAGCAATAGTGGATTCTGACCCAGAACAACCAGCAGCCACACCGCTCTGAGTCTTTTCCTCAGCAGGGTGCTGAATACCAGGTTGCGGTCCTCCACTGCTGTTACCAACTCCAGCAGTCGGCTCTCTGATGCTAACACTTGTTCTGTCTTGAGGAGGAACAGGAGTGTTGAACACGCCTTCACTGATCATTTGATTGAGCTCCTCGTCTGTCACATCATCTCTGTCAAGGATCTTCTCAACCTCCTTTGTAGGTTCTTCGGAGACCTTTTTTTTCCTTTCTTAATATCAGCAACCGTCTTGGCTGCTATTTCTTCTGCTACTTTCTTGGCATTCTCAGCAGCTTCCACAATTTTCCTGGCTGTTTCAGCCTCAGCAGCTTTCTTTTGAGCTTCTCGCTCTTCAACAGAGTGCTTGACTTGTTCGAAACGGTGATCTCTTGCTTCGAATGTCATCCTATCAAGCTCCTTCTTGTATTGCTTCGTCTCCCTTATTTTCTTCTCCATGTCACGCTTCCTCTTGGTTGCCCTTATACCTTTGAGACGCTCCTCAAGACATCTAGCAGACAGAGGGGTGTTATCCAATTTATCTTCAGCAGCCTTCTCCTCTACTGCAGCTTTATCTGCTTCCTCTTTCTCAGAGGCTAGGACAAGCCTTCGCCGTGTCCTCCTCTCTTTCTTTGTAGCAGAGGGAATATCAGACCTCTTCTTTGTCGGTATTGCGATTGCAATGGCACCCTGAGCAAGTGATTGTTGTTCGGCTTCCTTCTTGGCCATCATCTCATTAATCTGCTCCGCTGGAAAATTTCCCAATTTCACAATTTCCTCGAGATTGTGGAAGCATTGCTCGGTCTCAGCATTCTTTTTCATAGCAGCAGTCTCTTCAGCAGACAGAGGTATGGATTGCTCCAATACCCGTTCTCCCATCGCTCTTTCATCAATTTCCTCATCAGATGTGGGCTTCTCAGTATCCACATTCGTTTTGCCCGTCAACTTCCGAGGTCGCTTAAAATCAAAATGTTTTGCCGCTTTCTTTGTTGGTGGAATGAAATCAGTAGGTAGAAGTTGCACACCTCGATCGACCTTCTTGTTATTGAGGAGTATCTCCAAAAATTTGCTAATCTTCAAACCAAAGTTAACATTCGAGGAGAATGTCCCATCTATTGACATGTGATCGTTCTTACGAGCATGCTCTGCCCATCGCTCGAAAAAGAACTCGGCCCAATTCCCTTTCACCTTATCAACCAAGGCCATCATTACGGCGTACTTCTTCGCCGATAATTTAGAGTAGGAACCAACATCACACTGGAACATCTTAATGACCAACTCCGCGAGGATTTTGTAATCATCTTGCAATGTATTGATTGGGGTGGCTACCTTAAAAGTAATAATCTGCCCCTTTCGATCTCTTAGTTCCCCTGGCTTCTTCCACACATTCCATCTCTTCTCCATCTCCGCTATATCATGAACTTTATACTGAGATATCCGCTCTCCATGATTTCTCAGACCAAACATCTTCGCAAGAATTTCGGCATCTACATCAATGATGTTGCCATAAACAGAAGTTTTGAACGATTTTCCACCATCGCCCAACACAGCCCTAGCATAAAATTCGGACACCATATGCGGATGGAAATGTTCAGGCTCAGCAGACAAGTATTTTATTACCAATTCTTTATCAAGGATCTCCATGATCCAGTCTGGAATGTGAGAAGGAGCGAGAGGCATGTACAGGATTATGTCCTTCATAATCTGGGCTAACCTCCTCTGTTCCTTGGTATGGCCGGATTGCTCCTTCTTCCGAGCCAAAATAACAAGCTGCCCATAGGGAATGGAGTCATCAATGTCTTCTTTCTTCACAATCCCTGTGAATCCCGGCGCATGTCGCTCATGCAATGGTGAACCCATAATCGGTGGAAATATGCATGTAGGAGATTGAAATATGGAGGTAGAAGTAGCACTTGATTCAGGATTTCGGGTAGAAGGAGACTCGGGGTTGGTAGCCATGAGAGAGTAAAGATTGAGGGTTTGAAAATCTTAGGGATTTTGATTTCGAATTTCAGAAAATGTCGAAGAGAAATGAGGGTTCAAGGTTATACTTTCGTGATAGTGGATCTGACGGCTGGGGTTGAACCTTTTTTTAACTCAATCGACGGCTAGGAGAATGATGACGCTTGATATGATATCCCTCGCGCTCAGATTTGAAATATTTTTGACGTGGCGGTTCCTGATTAGTCGCCGCCGCTGCCACGCGTTAAATGTAGCATAGCTCTCATTGAATTTGAAATTCAAATAAGTCCCGCATTTGATCTTCCTCGAAAATTGGGGATTGCTGAGTGTCAGAGCTCACCAATCAAATACTTAGCCATGAATGATAAGGCTCAGCAACAAGAAATCCTTAGCGACCAAGAATGATGACAGACTGCTGAGAGCTTGGACTCAGCAGACTGCCAGTGTGGAATCTAGCACGCGCTTGAGCTTAGCATCCACTTTCTAGCATTAGATATACTAGCATCCCTTCCCAATATATCAGCATTGCTCATAATAGCTGCTGACTACTTGGACCCAGTATTTATGATATGTAATGAGTACCTTGAGCCTTACGCTGATTGACCACCTTCCGTCACTGCTGACTTGATTAGACCTTCCATGCACACTTGTCGATTCCTCTCCTCGCGACGCTTCAAATTCCGAGAGATGAAATGAATCATTGTGATCTTCTGAAAGATTTTACGGCCATTCATAATGAGGGAATAGGATCATTATTCTCCTTATAAATATCACCCTAGGTGATGACCTCCATCTTCACACTTCCACTTTCAACTTTCTTTCTTCCTTGCAATCTTCCAAAAGAAAAAGAACTTCGTCTGCAACCATGTATTCACCACAGGGAATCGATGTCAGGAGGAACCAGATACTCAACAAGTCAGGCTAGTACACGGAGTATGAGTCTGACTATATGGTGGCCGAGGAAGTGATGGCCGCCGTCCGCCAGAATGGGCTTGAGCAGTTCGTCTGCTCCACCCCTCGCCACTTCCAGGAGCCTCACCTTCAGGAATTCCTGCGCACATGTGGGCAGGAGAGAGACGCCATTCATGGTGTCTTCCAAGGGAAGCTTGTCCACTGGACACCCGCTTCCTTTGCTCAGGACTTCGGCCTTCGTCGGGGTCCTTTATCAGTTTTGGACTACCGCGGGAGGGAGACGGCACCCGAGTGGTTGTTGTGGGAGATGTGGAGACGTTCTCCCCTGTTCGAGTTCAGCCCGACGGTCTCTGCTACCGGGCTTTGGACTCCATACTGGGTGTTGTTCCGCATCATCCATAACATGGTCATCGGCTACGACGAGGATGATTCCTCCTTCTCCTTCGAGGTCTGGAGGACCATGATGGCCATGGAAGATAGGGCAGAGGTAGATTGGGCGGCCTTTATCTTTGAAGGCGTCCAGGACTGCGTCGCCTTCTATCCTTCAGCGCCCCTCCCGTGTGACATGCAGCTAAGCTGGTTACTTGAACAAGAGTTTCCAGAAATAACTGCAGGTCGCTCCAACCTGAGGGAAACCGACTTCTTTCCCTTCAGGCCTCGCTCCCCCTACTGAAGTCGCTGTAAATTCTTTCTTCTTTATATGTAAATGTATTTTATGAATGAATGAAATTTCCTTCAACCTTGGTTTGCTTTTCTTCCGTATCTCCCATGAAATCATATAAACTTCATAAACTTCGGCAAATCAACTTGACATTGTTCATGTATGCACGGCAACTGCTAAGAACTTCTGAAAAGGTTAAGTCTGAAAAGGAATATACAACTTCTGCTTTGACTAACTGCTGAGTAGATTCCATACAACTGCTATATATCTAGCAAAGTCTGCACCTCTGCTAACGTCCTAGCAGAGCCACTAACTCTGCTTACTGTCTAATAGTATCTGCATCTCGAATTCTCCAGCAGGGTCTGCATCTCTGCTATTATCCTAGCAGACCTCCCATTTAGCAGATAGGTTCAGCAACCAATAACGTAAGCTCGGATATGTTTATTCTCCATTGACTCTGGAAATCCAAGAAATCCAGAAAGAATGAGAATAGCATCTCATTCATCCATAGCCTCGTCCAATTCTATAAGACCTAACTTAATGCATAACTCTTTAAATCTCGTCTCTGCTAATGGCTTTGTGAAGATGTCAGCAATCTGCTCTTCTGTGCATATGTATCTGACATCAATGTCCTTCTCTTGATGGTCTCGAATGAAGCGATGTCGGATGTCGATGTGCTTCGTTCTTGAGTGATGCACGGGATTCTTCGTGATACACATGGCACTGTTGTTGTCGCAATAAATTGGAACACACTCAGGAGAGATATCATAGTCTTGTAATTGCTGCCGAATCCACAAGACTTGAGAGCAACAACTAGCAGCTGCCACATATTCTGCTTCAGTGGTAGATGTAGCTACTGAGTACTGTTTCTTGCTAAACCAACAAATCAGCTTATGCCCGAGAAATTGGCAGGTGCCACTTGTACTCTTTCTGTCAATTTTGCACCCTCCAAAGTCTGAATCAGAATAACCGCTTAGTGAAAGACCATCAGACCTTGGATACCAGATTCCAAGTCCTTCTGTGCACTTTAGGTATCGGACGATCCTCTTAGCAGTATCTAGTTGCGTCTTCTTGGGATTTGCTTGATACCTTGTGCACAATCCAACAGCATAAGAAATGTCTGGTCTGCTAGCTGTAAGATATAGCAAAGAACCAATAATACCACGATAAAGAGTAGGATTTACATCATCCCCTTCCTTCTCCAGAGCAGTTATGCATGTTGTGCTAATTGGAATTCTTAGGCTCTTGGTCTTCTCTGGACAATATTTTGCAATCAGATCGCGAGTGTACTTTCTTTGATGAATGAAGATCCCCTCGCTGGATTGCTGAACTTGAAGTCCAAGAAAGTATGACATCTTCCCCATCATGCTTATTTGAAAATTACTTGTCTTGAGCTTGGAGAACTTATCACACAGGTTTTGATTCTTTGATCCAAAAATGATGTCATCAACATAAATCTGCACTAGCATGATGCTTCTTTCATCCTTGATACGAAAGAGCGTCTGATCTATCCTTCCTTTCTTAAATCCATTTGATAGTAGGAACTTGGATAGGGTTCCATACCATGCTCTTGGTGCTTGCTTCAAACCATATAAGGCTTTCCTTAGCCTGTACACTTGGTTTCCTTGTTCGAATCCTGGTGGTTGCTCAACATAGACTTCTTCTTTGAGCTCACCATTCAAGAACGCACTCTTTACATCCATCTGCATCATAGCAAATTCGTGATGTGCGGCATATGCAAGAAATAACCTAATTGCTTCCAGACGAGCTACCGGAGCAAACATCTCATCATAATCAATTCCCTCGCATTGTCTGTAGCCCTTTGCTACGAGACGTGCCATGTTCCTGACTACCATGCCTGTCTCATTTTTCTTATTCTTGAACACCCACTTAGTGCCAATAACACTCTGGTGCTCTGGTCTGTCTACAAGTTCCCAAACTTGATTCCGTGTGAACTCGGCAAGCTCCTCTTGCATAGCGTTCACCCAATCTGGGCATCGTAGAGCATCTACGATCTTCGTAGGTTCTTCTTGTGATAAATTGCAGGCTAGCATTGCATTGCCCTGCCTTGTCAAAATAGGATCGTTGATATCTCCAAGAACATCATCCAAGGAGTGATCGCGTAGCCATTTTGGTTTTGGATTGCTAGATTCTGGAATTTCAACATCGGCCTCGCCTGCTGGGTTGTTGTCTGCTACAATATTCTCTTCAGCAATCTCCAGTGGTTCAGCATTCTGATTCTCAACATCGGGGATCTCAGCAGCTGCCAACTCAGCGACAGGGACTTCAGCAACATTCTCAGCAACAGGAACCTCAGCAACGGGTAATTCAGCAACAGCTTGGTCTGCTACTGCCTCTACAGGTTCAGCATTGGTTATGACAGCATCGGCATCGTCTTTAGCATCCCTTGCTGGATCTGGAGTTCTCTCGTCGTCTTCATCATCTAGAGGCCCCAAAACTTCCAAATTATCATTAAGATAAATTGGTGTGGCCTCAGCATGATCATTAGCATCACTGGCCTGGTTAGCAGTCTGGTCACCTGTTGAGCGCGTCGCTGCAGGATTAGAATCATTCATAGACCTAGTCGGATCAATGCTCATATTTTTGAATGAATTCAAGATTGATTGATCATGGACATCATTGGTCTCATGATTACTATCCCTCTGTTCTTTGATAACCCTGCGCACTAAAGTAGACTCATCAAAAATAACATTGCATGTTATTTCCACAAGTTTAGTTGTCTTATTTAACACTCGATAGCCTTTGTGAGAAGGGTGTCCATATCCTAGGAAAACACCTTCATCAGACTTCGGCGAAAAAGTTTTAAGTTTCGACTTCCCATTATTATGGATATAACATGTCGAACCAAAAGCACGAAGATGAGTAATCGTAGGCTTACGACCATTGTACACTTCATAAGGAGTTTTGTTGAATCTGCCATTGATCGCGCTCCTATTTTGAGTGTAGCATGCAGTCATCACGGCTTCTCCCCAATACTTTCCACTCAATCCAGAGTCAGCAAGCATGGACCGCACTGCTTCTTTCAATGTCCTATTCCTTCGCTCTGCTAATCCATTCTGCTGGGGAGTCCTAGCAGTGGACTTCTCATGACCAATACCGACTTCTGCGCAAAAATCCATCAAGATTCTGTTGCAAAATTTGGTTCCATTGTCCGATCTGATCCTTTTCACCGTGACCTCTTTGCTATTTTGCTCTTTCAGAATCAACTCCGGTAGTAGGATCTTGACTTCGTCCTTGGTCCTTAGCAAACGAACCCATGTGTACCTAGAAAAGTCGTCAACAACCACTAGTGTATAAACTTTCTTACTTATAGTGGATGGAGTGACTGGGCCGAAAAGATCCATGTGTAAGAGCTCTAGGATCCTCTCTGATGTGGCCTTTTCCGGGTTTGATTTGAAAGATGCCTTTGTCTGCTTTCCTTGTTGACAAGCTTTACATACGGCTTCCTTTCGAAAAGTTTCTATGGGCAATCCTTCAACGAGCTTGTGCTTGGCAAGGTAGTTGATGGTTTTGAAATTCAGATGCGTTAACCTCTTGTGCCAAAGCCAATTCGTCTCCTCTTTGTTCAATGCTACGATGCATGAATGTCTGATTCAGCAAATGATCGACCAACTAAATAAGGTTTGATTCAACAAAACCTTTTACAAATAAGTCCTAAGGAAGATTTTAGGGATAATTCCCAACAATTTCCCCCTTTTTGGTGCGATCAAAGCTTACTATCGTTTGTTGACCATAAGTGGAAGAATGTATGTGTTTTACAATTCTATGCTATTTTATCGATCTGACACAGAGTTTTTCCAACTAGGTTCAAGCAACAGAAATGATTGTAGTCAAATTCCCCCTCAACGAGTGCTGGGGAATATTTCTCGATTAATATGAATAAATGTTTGCAACAAAGCAATATGCTAGAATTTCTAGCATTCATTAAATCAGCAAGCATTCATATTCATCAATCAAAATAAGGTCTTCATGTCCACATGCAAATTTGTTGAATACACTAGAAGTGTAGATCAACTAGAGCACACCAGTAAAATTCAGAAGTGGACAAAAAGATTTTGTCAAAATCTGATCCAATTTCATATATGATATTGTAAATTTCAGTACAAATTGGATACAGAGAGTAAAAAAACAATTTACCTTGTCGTTCATGAGCTAGGCGTTGGTTTGTCCTTTTCACCGTCTGGTGATTTGTTCTTCTGAATGTCAGCAAATTTCTCCATGGTGAATTTCATGAAGTTCTCCAGAAGGGCTGCTCCTGATTCTCTTTCAGCAGCCTCACGCTCCAGTTCTTTGGCCAACTTCTCTTGCTCTATAGCAATCTTTTGCAACTGAAGCTCATGTTCCTTTTTCTGTAATTCTAGCTTAGCTTCATGTTCCTTTCTTTGTAGCTCTAGTCTGGCTTCTAGTTCTTTTTGTTTCAACTCTTCCTTTGCTTCTTCTTCTTTTCTCTTTATTTCCTGTTCCCTTGTTGCTGACTCCTCCGCATTTTTCTTTCTTCTTTTCTTGTCAGCCTTTCTTCTTTCTTCCCCCTCTTTGATTGCAGCCAAAAAGTGAGTGCCATAGGCCACAACCGTTTCTTCAAGGTGAGTCATGGTGTCTGTTAAGTCCTTTCGAACAACTTCTAGACCTATCCTGTTTTCAGATATAGCTGACTTGCTTTCAGCGACCTCTGTTTGTATATGAGATACATCACCCCGTATCTCATCAACTTCTCTTCTCAAATGGCTGGTGGCTGCTTCTACTCTTTGATCAATGGCTGTTTCCAAATAAGAGTTGAAGGCTTCAGCTATTTCCGCAGTTAATGGGAAGGGTATTTGCAGGGATGTTATAGGAGAGGCATGGAAGGAAGTAGTCATAACGAGTTCTTGACTCGTTGGAATATCAGATTGCTGTTCGTGACTGGTGTAGGTAGCAACATACTCCTGGTAGCATAGTTCCTCATACAATATCCGACTAGCTGCATCCAAAACTTGTGTGGTCTCCTGGATAATTTAAGCTTCAGCTTTCTGAGCTTCCTCAATTACGTCCTGAATATCAATGTCCAAGAACTTAACCAACAACTTATCACGATAATCGAACTTCAGAGCAGCACTTTCAGTGGCCAGTGCTTTTCTTCGAGCCTTTCGACGCTCCTCTTGTTGTGATTTATACTCCAATTGACGTTTCTCGTATGCAACAGCAGCTTTTGCTTGTCGCTTAGATAGTTCAATCCTGGCATCAGAGTACCCATCGGGGGCGAAGGTGGATTTGGGTAGTCCTGCATTCTGAGAGATAACGCGGTGTTCTCGGATGGCTTGAAGTCTACACATCACTTGTTGATCTGAGAACTGCTTCATCCCTGGAACTTGATCAATCCAATCAAAGCACCATCGTTCTTCACGTCTCCAGAAGTTTAATCCTTTAGCTGCAATGCATATCATCCGCTCTTCGAAGCAGAGTTGATACATAATATAATCAAACTTCTTCCACCGATGGAACTCTTCTGCTAATAGGCGTCCTTCAGGTATTGATTCATCCAATTCACTGTAGAATAGATCTGCTATGGCTCTTTCTGTTTCAGAATCAACAAATTGTTCTATTTCTTCAGCCATAGGTCCTAAATCGGAGTTAGGTACATCTTCGGGATGAACCGGTGCACACCATTGACTGATTCTCCGGAGTCCATAGCGACGTCCTGGCAGCCCATGGAGGGGTATTCGAAGAATAGCCTCTGATTCTGTGGTTTCTTTCCTCAAGAACTTTGCATTGTAGATTTCTTCAGCTTCTCCATCGGAATCAGATTCAGAGATGCAAGATGATTCAGGTTCTGAGAAGTGAGAATCATTTTCTTCTAGTTGAAGCATTTCAGCAGCTAATTGCTCATCTAATGTGTTAGCAGATTTATTACCAACGAGTGTTTCCTTTGAATGTCCTGCTAACATATATTCATCTGGTTTTTCTTTCTCTGAATCAGGATTGATGAGTGAATCGACTTGATCTTCAACATTTCGAGTCGTGCTAGGCTCTGCAGTGTCCCTTCTGCGAGACTTTTTCCGGGGGTAGTGAGTTTCATTGAATGCTCCAGATGCTAGCCTTTTTGTGAATTCTGTATCTGATAATTCTTCTTCTTCAATGTTAATCTGCTGATTAGGTGACAGATGTGGAATTGATTCTTCTGCCAAGTCAGCCTTCTCTTTTCCTTTCTTCACAGCTTCTTCTGCTAGATGAGGTGGATCAGCAGTCGAATCTTCTGTGATATCCCTTATGATAGCATCTTCTGCTGTATCTGCTATCTCTTCATTCTCTGCTGGAATTCGATTTTCTCCAGCATCATGGCTTTCTTCCAATGGATGATTTATATGCTCTGCTGAAGCTTCATTAACTATGCACTGACTCCTCCGCTAGCACTGCCTTCTTTGCTAGCTTCTTTTGCAGCTTTCTTCTGTGCCATGAACTCTTCAGCAGCTGATTTGACTCGTTCGAAGTTCCTGTCTCTACCTACGAATGTCAAGTTATTGATGAACTTTTGATAATTTTTCTTCTCGACTTCTTTTAGAGTAGCTATGCGCCTTCTGTTTGCTTTTCTTGATTCCTTACTGCGCTCTTCTGCAGTGTCGTGAGACTCAGGGATGTAGTCTGGATCAGAGGTGTTGTCAAAATTGGTCTCACTAGATGTCTTCTCTGCTGTAATCTCTTTTTCAGCAGTTCTAGCAGACTTGTCTTCTGCCTCTGCTATCTCCATAACTTCCTTGTCAGTCAGGAGTTCCAGCCTTCTTCTGGTCTTCTTCTTTGCCTTAGTTGCAGGAGGATTTGTAGCAACTCTTTTTAGCGATGGAATTGGAACTGCCAATGTTCCAATAATAGTTGGTGGCTGTTCTGCTTCCTTCGAAGTCACGATTTCGTTGATCTGATCAACTGGGAGATTTCCTAACTTCTCAATCTCCTCGAGATTTTTGAAACACTGATCTGTTTCGGCATTCTTCTTCAACACTGCTAATTCTTCTTTGGTAATAGGAATGGAGTGTTGGAGTGTGACTTCTGCTAAACTAGCCTCATCTGGTTCCTCTGGAGAAGTAGGTTTATTCTTGTCTACGTTAGACTTTCCTTTCAACTTCCGAGGATTTCTGATGTTGACCGGCTTAGGCTTGTGTTTCGTTACAGGAATGTAGTCGGTAGCAAGAAGTGCAACTCCTCGATCTACTCCTGTGTTGGTAAACAGAATCTCCAAAAGTTTACTAATCTTTAGCCCAAAGTTTACATTCGAAGAGAATGTTCCATCTACTTCCATGTGAGCATTCTTCTTAGCATGTTCTGCCCAGCGTTCAAAGATAAATTCAGCCCAATTACCCTTAACATTGTCATTTAATGCCATCATCACGGCAAATTTCTTGGCAGATAGCTCCGAGTACGATCCAGCATCACATTTGAGCATCTTGATTACAATCTCTGCGAGGAGTTTGTATTCCTCTGTCAAGGTGTTGATTGAGGTATTGACCTTGAAAGCACGTGATTTCCCTTTCTCTCCTGGCTTCCTCCAAAGCTTCCATCGTTTCTCTATTTCGGCTATATCATTCACCTTATATTGAGAGATTTTGGCTCCATAGTTTCGAAGTCCAAAAGTACGAGAAAGTAAATCAGCATTTACTTCTACGATATTCCCATACACACATGTTTTGAATGATTTCTGATCATTACTCATAACAGCCCTAGCATAAAATTCAGCAACCATATGCGGATGAAATTGATCAGGTTCAGCAGTGAGATACTTTACCAGCAATTCGGAATCCAGGATATTCAAAATCCATTTAGGAAATTGTTTGTTGGCGAGGGGCATATACAGAATTCTGTCTTTCATAATCTGAGCCACTCGTCGCCTTTCTGCTGAATGCGTGGACAACTTCTTCTGTCTGGCCATGGTTACCAATTGGTAGTAGGGAATGGACTCATCAATGTCCTCCTTCTTCTCAATGCCTGTGAACTCGGATGCATGACGAGCATGCAGGGATGAGCAAGCAGTTGAGGGGTAGATAAATGAGGCCGGTTGAAGGTTGACTGTCTCTGGGTTCTCGGATGGTGATGATTCGAGATTTGGAGAAGTATTTGTGTCTTGGTGCGAGGAGGTTGAAGAATCTTGATTTGAAGTCATGGTTGAGTAGGTTTTTCTAAGGTTTGAGAGGGTTTTTCAGAGTTGGGCGATTTCTGAAGATTGGTGGAGATTTGAAATCTAAATAAGGTGTAGAAGATTTCGGAGTACGAGGAGAAATGGACGGCAGGGATTGAATTCTACTTTAATTTGAATCAACGGCTAGGGTTGAGAGTCAGATCGTGGGTATATCCACGGCCTTCGAACCTTGAGTGTGGACGACGTGGCACAACCCCATTTGTTGCCGCCGTCTGGATGCATTAAATGTTTCTCCATCATGAAAAGCAAGCGTCCCACGTCTGATTAGAAATCTTCAGCAGCCAGTTTTAATAAAAATACGCAGATGCTACCACGTATGTTATGCTATCATCCTAATAACCTCCGGCTTTGCTTTTTATGCATGATCATGATCTCGTCGGATATGACCTTCTCATTAATGAATTACCTCACTCCTCTTAGCAACTCTTCAACTTCAGCAGCGAACAGTTACCAAGGGCTCTTCTTTAAATAGCATAGGCATGCGATACATTTGTTACGCCTTCTTGCAACTCTTACTTCTTCTACTCACAAAAAGAAATTTACCAGTACGAAGATATGGAACAAATTCAATCTCTTTTCGTTCCGCATCACAGAATCCTCTGTGATGCTGGTCTTTATGAGGAATATGAAGAAGATTACCACATAGCAGAATGGGTAATGTCCAGTCTTCAGGCGTGTGGTTTGGCTAGATTCATCTCTTTGACGCCTCATGCGTTTCAAAGAGAACATCTGCAGTTCTTCATCAGACAGAGTCAGCCCATTGGAGACTCTATTGTGAGTGTCTTCAGGAACCAATTGGTGAGATGGACTGTGGATACTTTTGCTTCTGATTTTGGCTTGTCGAGGGGTCCCAATTCTGTGATGGATTACCGCAGTGATGAAATTGCTCCAGAATGGTCTTCATGGATGAGGTGGAGGCGTTCTGATGATCTGGACTTCTCGCCTACTCCTTCAGCATATGGACTGCGCCCTCGCTACCAAGTCCTCTTCGAGATAGTTTGTGGAATGATCATGGGAGTGAATCCAGATGACATGATCTTCTCCCATGAAGTCTGGAAAGTCATGATGGCAATAGATGATCGAGCACAAGTTGATTGGGCGGCGTTCATCTTTCAAAGAGTGCGGCAGAGTGTTCTGCAGTTCCCTCGACTTCACCTTCCCTACGGGATGCCTCTGAGTTGGCTCCTAGAACAGAGATTCACTGATCTCACTTTAGGTCCCTCGAATCTTCGAGGAATAGACTTTTTCCCTTTGTACCTTTCTCGCCCTTTGATTGAAACTTCTGTTGTAATTGTTTTTGACGATGTATATAAGATGATGTCGTTTTTAATGTAGTCAAACCTATATACTTGCATACAATGTCGATCATCTTCTTGATAGTTGCCTCTATAATCAACTGTGTATTAGAACTGCTGATTAAGTTTCTGCTAAGATCATAGCAGATCGACTATTGGTAGCAAAGATAGATATGCTTCCACAAACGTAGCAGATTCTATATTAGCAGAGCTCTTCGTCATCCAATATCGCTTGTAGCAGAGTGACCTTCCTTTAGTAGAGATATCAAGTCTAGCAGAAAAACTTATTCGTTAGCATAGACTTTATTCATTAGCAGAGATCTTATTCTCTGGTGAAGACGTCATTCGCTAGCAGAGATTTCATTCGCTAGCAGAGAATGTGGTCGCTAGCAGAGATTGTGTTCGCTAGCAGAGATTGGAACTCTAGCAAAGATTTTCAACTCTAGCATAGATCGCATTCGCTAGCAGAGGCCTTGTCTCTAGCAGAGACTTCAACTCTAGCAGAGATATCATTTGTTAGCAGAGGCCTTGTCTCTAGCAGAGACTTCAACTCTAGCAAATGAAACGACGATTTTCAGAATATATTTCTCCAACCGTCGATTGCGTATTCCAAGAATCATTTTGACCGATCTGTCGTGGCATCTCCCTATTCGTCGAGTGACAGATGATTAATAACTTTGGTAATTTGAATCTGATCAATTCTGACGAGAAGAGTTAAGATTTTCCCTTTATAAATACCCTGATTGAGAGTATCCTTGTTATCACAACAGCCCTTTCTCCAAAACAAACTCTTCAAGAAAGAAAGATGGATTCACCAGGTCAATCTCTTGAATTGCGCCGAAACCAGATCCTTCATGAGGCTGGTTTGAATGCTTTGTATGACAACAGTCCAGATGTTGCAGAGATAGTAATGTCAAAGTTGAGTCGTAGTGGATTGACTCAATTTGTTACCTCTACTCCCAGACGTTTCCAAGATGATATTCTTCGAGAATTTATCGAGGGTTGCTCTGTAGAGGGAGATGGCATTTACGGTTTCTTCCTCGGCAAACTCATCTATTGATCACCGGACGTCTTCTCTCGTCGATTTGGCCTTCCCAGAGGTCCTGGGTCTGTCTTTAACCAGTGTGTCACGGATATTTCTCCTGAATGGTCCGCATGGCAGAGATGGAGACGAATGCCTTCGTCTGAATTTTCTTTGTCCGTCTCAGCATATGATTTGCGCTTCCCTTATTGGGTGCTCTTCCGAGTAGCCAATAATATGCTGATGGGGGAGGACCGTGATGTCACTTTCTTTTCAAAAGAGACGTGTCAAATCATGATGGCCATTGACGATGGAGTTGACGTAGACTGGGCGAAATATGTCTACGATGGCATTCGAGATTGCGTCGAATACTATCCGGCCGTACCTCTGCTCAATGGAATGCAACTCAGTTGGTTGCTAGAGCAAAGTTTCCCACAGATAGCAGAAGGGCCAACGAATCTTGTAAACGCGGACTTCTTCCCGTTCAGGCCTTCTTCCTCCTAGAGTAGTGAATAAAATGTTGTCTTCAATTCTCTCTTGTTTCTTGTAAGGACATCTTGTTGATAAATGAAAAGATGTATGAAATCTCCACAGCTTTCTTCTATTATGTGACATGTGTTATCCGAGTCATCAAACACTTTTCTGCTCAGCATTCTCAAAAATTTGCAGATAAATATGATGAATATTCCTTTGTAGATGTAATCATCCTAAACAAGAATGGTTAACAGCATCTTCAAGAAATCCAAGAAACAGAGATATAGTAATATCTCATTTGATACTTCGTCTCTGCTGTGCTTGCATTAGTGTCTCGGCACTTTGTTTTGTGTCTGGTATGAGCTACCATTTTCCACACACAGTCATCGAGTATCATCATTAAAGACGGTAGATTTCTGTCTTAGTCAAAAGATTTGTGCTATCCTTTGTTATCTTCTTTAAGCATTCGTGGGATAGAGCGCCAGAATATCCAGGTAGGTCGACTTGCCGTAAGTGGCCTTATCAATACAGGTGGCGCTTCCCCCTTTGTCGAGATTCCTCGACTTCTGCTCATCTGAATTTGAATTCATTTGACAGGACATTTTTGGGAGAGTGTTCCATTATGGATAGATCCGTGATCTTCCTATAAATAATAACGCACTTGTATGCTGTAACTTCATCTTCTCCATTCCACCTTGCATAGCATTTCCTTCTTTGCTAACTTCAACATGTATCGTGTCACCATGGCTCCTAGTGATCTGCCAGTCACTCGCAATCAGATTCTTCATGAATCGGGGTTGTATTTCGAATATGGTACCAACTGTCGAGTTCCCAACTTCGTCATGGGAGCTCTCAATGAGAGTTGCCTAACTCAGTTTCTGACTACGATGCCGACTCGTTATCAGAAACAGGCTCTTCAAAGCGTTATCTTCAGGAGTAGAATCGAAGATAATGCTATTTGGAGTTGCTTTGACGATGAAATGATTTGCTGGACTCCGGCCTTGTTCTCTCAGAAGTTCGGCCTTCCTCGGGGTCCTGTTCGTGTCATGAATGTCTTCCACCATTTGACTGCTCCAGAGTTCAGCTACTGGAATGAGTGGAGGCAGTCTGATAGCTTTGGCTTTTCACCAACTCCATCGTGTTTGCATTTGAAGGAGGAGTACAGGGTCATCTTTGACGTTGTTAGCAATGTCACCTTTGGCGTTTCCGCTGACAATTTTGTATTCAGTCCAAGGATCTGGAGGGCTATGATGGCTATTGATGACCGGGCAGAGGTTGACTGGGCTGAATTCTTCTTTGATGGAGTGAAGAGATGTGTTGATCTCTTTCCTCAGGTTCCTCTGCCAACTGCCATGCAGCTAAGTTGGTTGCTTGAGCAGTCATTTCCTCATCTTGTCTCTGAAGGGATCCCGTTGATGGGTTTTGACTTCTATCCCTTGAGAGCTCATTTTCCGAACTGTGGTTGAAGGGTGCTCTGAGCTTCCTTCCTTTTGATCTTCTCATGACTCTTTGTTAGATTTGAGAACACATATGTTGTAGTTAATGAGATATCTGCTATTTCCTTGTAATAGTTTGATGTCTGTTGTCTTTCTGAAGAATGTATATGCTAGCTTTGAATTCCTTCTCATTTGCATAACGTCGAGATATTTTCAACAAATCGAAGAAATAGCAATCCAGAATATGATAATAACCAACCAATTCTCAAGAATATCCTTATAGAAAGAATGAGAGCTAGGACTCATTCATCCACGTCAGCTTCTAACTCCATTAATCCTAATTTCAAGCATAACTCTTTAAATCTGGTTTCTGGAAGTGGTTTTGTAAAGATGTCTGCTATCTGATCTTCAATGCATATATAGCGAACATCAATGTCTCCCTTCTCCTGATGATCTCGTATAAAGTGGTGATGAATATCGATATATTTGGTCCGAGAGTGATGAACAGGATTTTTTGTGATACACATAGCACTATTGTTGTCGCAGTAGATAGGCACACATTCGGGAGAGATACCATAATCTTGTAACTGTTGTCTTATCCATAGAACTTGCGAACAACAGCTAGCAGCAGCCACATACTCTGCTTCAGTGGTGGATGTAGCAACAGAGTGTTGCTTTTTGCTGAACCAGCTAATGAGCTTATGTCCCAAAAATTGACATGTACCACTCGTGTTTTTCCTGTCGATCTTGCATCCTCCAAAGTCAGAATCCGAGAATCCACTTAGAGCAAGACTGTCTTCTCTAGGATACCAAATTTCGAGACCTTCTGTGCACTTTAAATAACGAACAATCCGTTTAGCAGTGTCTAGATGAGCCTTCTTAGAATTGGCTTGATATCTAGCACATAACCCGACGGCATAAGATATATCAGGTCTGCTGGCGGTGAGATACAAGAGTGAGCCTATAATTCCTCTGTAAAGAGTAGGATTGACATCCCCTTCTTCTCTTTCAAGTGCGGCAATACATGTCATACTTATTGGAATCCGTAAACTCTTTGTTTTCTCGGGGCAGTATTTCGTAATCAAATCGCGAATATACTTCTTCTGATGAATGAAAATCTCTTCTCTGGAATGTTGAACTTGTAATCCAAGAAAGTAGGACATCTTTCCCATCATACTCATCTGGAAGTTGCTGGTCATGAGCTTTGAGAACTAGTCACATAACTCTTGATTTCTAGACCCAAAAATGATGTCATCTACGTATATTTGTACCAGCAAAATATCTCCTTGGTCTTCAATGCGAAAAAGGGTTTGATCAATTTTCCCTTTCTGAAAACCATTCTTCAACAGGAATTTTGAAAGAGTTCCATACCAAGCTCTCGGTGCTTGTTTCAATCCATAGAGAGCCTTTTTAAGTCTGTATACTTGATTGCCGTGTTCGAACCCTGGTGGTTGCTCGACATAGACTTCTTCCTTCAGTTCACCATTTAGGAAGGCACTTTTCACGTCCATCTGCATTACGTCGAACTCATGATGTGCTGCGTACGCTAGGAATAAACGAATGGCCTCCAGTCTTGCCACCGGAGCAAATGTTTCGTCGTAATCTATTCCTTCGCATTGCCTGTACCCTTTAGCTACAAGTCTCGCCTTATTTCTCACAACCGTGCCAGACTCATCTTTCTTGTTTTTGAATACCCATTTTGTACCAATAACACTTTGATGTTCGGGTCTGTCTACTAGCTCCCATACATTGTTTCACTTGAATTCTGCTAGTTCTTCATGCATAGCATTCACCCAATCCGGATCTAGTAGAGCATCTTCGACCTTTTTGGGTTCTTCACTGGAGATATAGCATGCTAACATAGCGTTGCCTTGTCTTGTCATCATGGGATCATTGATATTGCCTATAATATCTTCAGGAGAGTGAGCACGCAACCATGTTGGTCTGACAGTTCTGACCATATTTCCTTCCCTTGCGAGCCCATTGTCTTGTACATTATTCTCCACAGTATCCTCCTTATGTTCATCATCTGGATTAACTTCCGCAGGGATATCTTCAATAAGATTTCCTGGAACGTGGTCTTCTTCAGCAGTGTCTTCGGCAACTGGAATCTCAGCAGCGCCTACAGCACCATCTTCCACATGAACTTCGTCAACATCCTCTTTAGCAGGTGGATCCTCAGTAGCGCCTCTGCCAAGATTTTCATGAGTTTCTGTTCCTTCCCTGGTGGGAATGTCCTTGGTGGTTTCTTCCTCTTCATCGTCAATCACTTCTAGGATAGTTGATTTGGTTTCGATGTTTGTAGGTTTGGCCTCAGCATGATCATTAGCATCACTGGCCTGGTCAG
>JAPKLW010004264.1:0-28970 GCA_026898455.1 Plectranthus barbatus
TCCTTCGATTCTCATCCCTAAAAACATGCAAATTACACACAGATCAAGGGTCGGTCCGGGATGTTCACCACCCCACCTAGCTCGTTAATGTAGTCGTAATGAAGAAGAAAAATGGCCAAAACAAGGTTTGCATTGACTTTATGAATCTTAATAAGGCTTGTCCTAAGCATCTTTACTCTCTTCCAAACATCGACGTGATTGTCAACACAACTATAGGGAGAGGTGGGTCAGTATGGTATACCAATTTTTTTTATCATATCATATACTGTACCGAAAATTACTGTATGAAAATTTTCATACCGATACCGTACTAAAACTTACGGTACACCAAACTTCAATACACCAAAAAATCGGAATGATATACAAAATCATATCAATGTCGTACTGATATTTCTGTATATTGTATCATACCGAAATCTTACGGTATACCAAATCATACCGTTCCAATATTTACAATATATCGTACCGTACCATAGAAGAAAATATTCATTTAATACCTGTGCATTTCAATAAATAATTTTGAACAAAATAATACATATATTCATTAAAATTCACATCCAACAATAAGAATCCAACACCCACATATCAAGAAATAATAAAATCCAACATCTAATATTCGAATCCAACACTGAACTCCAACATTCACGGCTACATCCACATCTAATAATTAAACTACAACCTTCAAATATCATGAAATGCTGATTACCTTCAAATAAAAGGTTCCATGCAAGCCGCTTAATATTTAAATTCCAACATCTCCAAAAACTACCAAATTAAAACTTAATTTAGATTTACAATCATAAAATAATATCTTCAAATAACTATAATTTTAATTCAAGCCTTAAGAATGTCCAAACATAAATATACATATGCATGCCTCTTTCATGTTGCAAGTCTAATATCTGAAAATCACAATTCAGTTTAGATTTACAAACATAAAAATAAATAACTACAAATAAAATAAAGTCTTACTTCAAGTCACACCAAAGTAGATAAAGAGCAAGATGGAGAAAAAATTTGAGAAGCACTTGTATCTGTAAAAAATATTAGAAATTGTCAAATATGATAAATTTAATATACATAAATTTAAACTTAATCACAATTTTTTTTAATCTTTTCAATTTCCTTGTTAAATTCAACGTCATCATCAGTTGGATCTTCATAAAAGTTGAAGCGATCTAATTTGAGCTAAACATTAGTGCGTGTAATGCTTCCACCATTTTCGGGCTCAAACTTCTTCTAAAAGGAACCACAAGCTAAAGGCAGATTCACTAGCAACTGTTGAGCTCGGAATTGCAAATATATCTTTGGCAAGCAATGAAAGAACTAGGTACCTAGCTTCACTTCCTTTCTACCACTCCAAAAGGTTGAAAAATGAATTAGGTCATTTTTTAATATCATCATAAAAGTATTTACCTACTTTCATTGAATATCTCTTGAAGTTGTTCTTCTTCATTTTATGCTTCCATATCATTGAGCAACTCATCATAAATACCACCTTCACTATTAGTGTTGATTGCTAGGATAGTTGCTTGGTTTCTTTTGTTCGTTTTCGGAAGGTACTACCCTAAGCTCAAAATACATTTCAGCTACTTATTACATTCCTCGCATTCAATGCGGGCATTTAAAGTGTAATGATGAGTTAATGTTACAAAAAGAACATAAATGAACCGTTGGTTGGCCTTCCCAATCGCTTCAGATTCAACAACAGAAGTTGAAGGCCTGTCAACTTCTACCATGTTTGTCGAGCGACGATCGTCGAACAAGGACCGTCGACTGGTTCGAACTCGACCATCAACAATTGCCCCCAACTCCTCGTAGATCCTTATGGATTGCTCGAGGAGTTCCATGAAGTCTCTCTTCGTATGGAAGGCCCTACTTGGCCTTTGAGAGAAATTTCCTCCCCCTCCCTCTCATGCCTCTTATTAGCAGTGGGGTCGACGAAGGATCTGGGTTAGCATCCTATTTGCCCACCCCGGACTGACCGAAGGAGATTTTACGTTTCTCTTCGGCTCGTCCCGTAGCGCTGTACGAATCCGACATGTGGTCGGTTAACGACTGACACCGTTCATGTTTTAACAAAAATGGACCTACCCCACAGCCGTGCTGGTGCAGGCAGGTTTTATGATCCCGTACTTTCAGGATTTTTGGCACGACTTTGCCTTAAAAGAATTTCATTTTGGAGAATATTTTTCTACAGTTCGAACGAGACGTACGACGTTTCATACACCGTGATGTTTTGTCTTCTTTCTCGTAACTTGCAAAAGTCTGACCGCATTAATTACCTACGACACGTGTCCTCCCCAGATTGCCTCCATGCGACTCACCGATACATTTCCCGAAAAAGTGTCTTTTCTCTCGACCTACAAAGTCTCAGTGCAAAATCGAATTTCTACTTTCATTACCTCGAAAGTTCAGTCTCACCTGCACATTCCCGCATCCGCTCCAATCGCACCCACAACGTGTTCCGGCAAGGCAACTTTCAGACCTTCTCTCCGACGGTAACTACTCATCCCCCTTTGCCTCTTTATTCCCTCCACCGTTCCTCTTTTTTGATTTCTAGAGTACCGGGGTATGGGGGAAAATTCAGATACATCCTCTTCTGGTAGCTCCAGGTTGTTAGGATTCCCGGCCCCCGGAGTGTTTTCCAACAACTACAGCGACCGATTCACAGGGTCATTAGTGTCGACCCATTCATGCGTGAACAGAACCATGCTGATGATAGCCGTCGAGAGTTACGGGATTCCCCCTAACATTAGGACATTTGCCCCCAGACCGGAGGACTTTCCCCATCGCCCACCCCTAGGTTTTACTACAATTTCAACCAGAATTTTCAAAAAAGGGGTCGGCCTGCCTCTCCATCCCCTGTTCGTCGGCATCTTAGACTATTATGGGTTGGCCCCTATGCAATTGGCCCCCGTAGCATGGCTTAATATGCTTGGAGCGATCCTTATATTTAAGGAAGCCTAACTTGAAGGACCGACGGTCAGAGAGTTCGTCGACATGTACAATTTAGTACGTCGTTCAAACGAGAGCTACTGGTACTTCTCGAAGAGGAGCGAGTACTTTGAACCTCTAGTTAAGAAAACTCCCACCAACATGAAACAGTGTGTTGAATACTTCTTTTACCTTGAAATACCCGAAGGGTTCCCGAGAATTCGAGGTCGTGTACAATTCTCGGGTCGTCTACACCAACCTACCCGTAAGTATCGTTCTTTTAACTTTACTACATGACATTTCCTCTCACTCATCTTTCCTTGTCTTTCTTTCAGGTAGAGAGAGAGTAGAACTAACCGACGATGAGAATCGCAGGACCGAATAGGCCTACACCATTACGAATTGAGAATTCGAAGCGATTTGCAGGGGTCGATTCGTCGATTCAAACGACTTTCATAGAAGGAGCATGGAGGTTCCCACAGGAAAAGCTTTGAAGCAGATGGCCGAACAACAAAAGAAGAAAGCGAAGAAAACAAAGAAAACCATCGAGCGGTCTACCTCGACCCCGACCAAGCCGACGCTGGGCACCGGGCCGTCTTACACTGAGAAGGATCCCCCATCTGGCCCACAAGAGAATCCAGATTTCGAAGCCCATCATGATTCGTCATCCTCGATTCCGCATTCCGAGCAACTAGAGCAGCGTAAGGCCAAACGCCTCCGTAAGCAGTTCGAGGACTCTGTTGCGGATGCCTCCAACGATTCAGAGAGGACCCTCATCCAAACGACCATCGACTTCACTACCCACAAAACTAACCCTCAAGATCCTGAGGGTACCAAGGTCGTCGAAGCCAGAGAAGACGTGCCCCCGGTGACTTCCCAGAGAGGCCCTAACGCGGACGAGGAACTGATGGAGTTCATCCGCATGCTACTGATGGGACCTCCTTGGACCACTCCAAGCCCATTGACGGGTCGAGCTTTCTCCCATTTCCGAGAAATGATCCTCGTGAGTAACAATTTTTTACTCTGTACACCTTCACATTATTTTTGCTGATAACCTTCGCTTCCCCCCCTTCTGTACATATCTCTTGTTGCCACTTTCTAGAGCTTCGAAGGCCTGAAGAATGACTACTTTGAGGTTGCTTCGTCCGAACATATTTGGAGGGAGCGAGCCTTCGAGGCGGGGTCATCATACAAGAAGATCAAAGGGGAGATGAGTGATCTGGCAACCCTTCACGCCCGCGCCGTGGCAGACTCTTCACGATTCCAGCTGATGAACAACACCCTGACGCAGGAGAAGGCCGAACTGCAGGCGAGGCTGACCGAACTTCAAGCGAAGCTAGCCGAGGTTGAGGCATCGCACAAGCAAGTCTCGAGCCAGGTCGTCGAACTGAAAGCCGCCAATCATGCCTTAGAGATTTCAAAGGCTTCCGAAGAGAACAAACGAAAAGAGTCTGAGGAAGCTCTTCATCGGGCCATGTCGGAGGGTGAGGGCCTCGACCTCTATGCTTTGCTTGACACGGAGTCGGGAGCCCACGTCATGAAGAATCTACACAGCTGGGTCCGCTCCCAAACTCAAAAGCTCATCCTAGAGAAGTACCCAGACTTGGACTTAAGCTTCCTGAACCCCTCGACTGTCGAGGATGTCAAACAGGAGGAGGACGAGGATGAGGAAGAAGAGAAAAACGACGAACAAAACACCAACAAAGAGCTTAATCAAGACAATGTTTAAACTATCACTTCACTTTTATTTTGTAATGGCATTTCCACAACTTTATCATTTTCGAATACAATATGCATTCCTTCCTCTTACTAGCTTCTTCTACTAACTTTCTTAACATCAATACAACTTTAGAAATAGAATTTTTTGAGATACTTAACGTTCCACGCATTTGGGATGTTCTTCCCGTCGACCGTTTGCAAGCGATAAGCTCCATTAGCAACCACCTCGGCCACAATGTAAGGACCTTCCCATGTCGGAGCTAGCTTTCCTGCGCCTCGCTCTTTTGTATTCTGAAAAACCTGCCGAAGAACCCATTCGCCGACTCGGAAAGACCTGAGTCAAACCGACTTATTATAGAATTTGTCCACGACCCGCTGCCGCATCGCCATATTCCCCGAAGCCTCAAACCTCCGTTCGTCGATCGTTTCTAATGCATCGAACATCTTCTGGTCATTGCTATCCTCATCGAAGAACTCGACTCTGGGGGCTAGCTGAGCTACCTCGATCGGAGTTACAGCCTCCGCTCCATACGCCATAGAAAACGGGGTCTCACCAGTGGAAGTTTGAGGAGTAGTTCGATAAGACCAAAGAACCCCGGGTAGTTCTTGGACCCAAGCCCCCTTCGCAGCTCCAAGCTTCTTCTTCAGGGAACCCACTATGGTCTTGTTCGTCGATTTTGCCAACCCATTGGCCTCCGGGTAACGAGGGGTCGAGAAGAGTAACTTGATCCCCATTCGAGCACTATAGTTTTTTAACCGATCACTTAAAAATGCCTTCCATTATCTGTAATTATCTCCCTTGGTAGCCCAAAGCGGCAAATTAGGCTCTTCCATACGAACGTAATTACCTCGGTGTCTCGAATTCGAACCAACGGTTCGGGCTCGACCCACTTTGTGAATGAGTCCATTGCCATTAAGATATAATGCCTACCCTCATTTCCCTTAGGTAACTTACCAACGATATCGAGCCCCCAACGATGAAATGGCCGTACTGGTACATTTGCGTGCAGAAATTCCGCTTTCAAATGAGTGATCCCTGAGAACTTCTGGCAGGCCTAACATTTTATCACCAAATCCTTCGCGTCTTTCCTCAAAGTGTGCCAGAAGAACCCCGCCGTGGTCAATCGATTGACAAGATTTCGAGGCCCCGCGTGATTTCCGCAACTGCCTGAATGCACCTCTTGCAACACTGCTCGAACTTCCGACTCTCCTACACATTTTAATAGCGGCCCCTCAAACGATCGCTTATAAAGCTCCCCATCTACGAGTACGAACCGAGAAGCTCGTCGAGCCAAGTGTACAGCCTCATCCTTTGCTTCAGGCAAAGATCCATCTCGTACGTATTTGACGAACGGCTCCATCCATGATTGTGATCCATTCTCGACCATGAACACTTCGCAGACGCCACTCGTCCCACCCTGTCTGTCCGTGGCTGCCCATAAAGCAGTGACTATGGGTACGAGCCTCGAACCTCCATATGACTTCAAGGCCGCAGCAAAACCTGCTAGTGCATCTGCATGGTCATTCTCCTCTCGTGGTACGTATTCCAGTATGAATTCGTCGAACTCATCGATTTTCTTTTTTGCTACATCGTGGTAAGCTATCATCCGTGGATCCTTGGTCTGGAACTCTCCTCGAAATTGATCAACGACGAGCTTTGAGTCCGTCCTTACTCGCACCTTCCTAACCTTCATCGCCGTCGCCAGACGCAAACCACGATAAGAGCCTCATATTCCGCCTCATTATTTGTAGCTTTGAACTCGAACTGAATGCATCTCTCATAGATCTCCTGCTGCGGAGATAATAAAAGTATCCCTGCTCCGGCTCCATGTGCATTGCTCGAACCATCAACGAAGAGGTCCCATTGTTCGTCGAGCTCACACCTCCCGAACACTTCTATCTCCACCTGAAGGTGAAGCTCTGGTGTGAATTTGGCGATGAAATCTGATAATATCTGGCTCTTTATTGTTGTCCTGGCAGCGAACATTAACCCATACCCGCCTAGTTCGACGGACCACTTCATCATTCTCCCAAACAGATCTGGTTTGGCTAGGATGCTTCGAATTGGGAAACTTGATACCACCGTAATCTCATGTCCCTCAAAATATGGTCGAAGCTTCCTCTAAGATATAACCAAAGCCAGGACCAGCTTCTCCAGTGGAGAGTAGCGTGTTTCAGTGTCGAGCAAGGATTTACTCACATAGTACACGGGATGCTGAGACAGGCCCTGAAGCCTAACCAACACACCACTGACCGCATGTTTGGATACTGCCAAGTATAGCAGCAAGGGCTCTCCTTCATCCGGCTTAGCCATTATTGGGGGCGTGGTTAGATACTCCTTCAATCGCCTCAACGCCCCGTCGCACTCTTGAGTCCACTCGAAGCGTCTGGCTTTCCTCAACATCTGAAAGAAATTGTTAGTTCGATCAGAATATCGTGCAACAAACCTGCTTACGGCTGCCAACTTTCCTATCATCCATTGCAATTCCTTGGTGTTCGACGGCGGAGCAAGGGCTTGGATGGCTTTGACTTGGTGTGGATCTGCTTCAATGCCCCTTCGACTCATGATGTAGCCTAGGAACCTTCCTGAGGATATGCCGAAGAGACACTTCGATGGATTTAGCTTCATCTGGAACTTGTCTAGCATGTCGAACGCCTCTGCCAGGTGGATTAAATGGTCATCTACTTCCTTGGATTTTACAAGCATGTCATCCACATAAACCTCCATAGTACTCCCTATCTGCCTTGCAAACATCCTATTCATCAACCTCTGATACGTCGACCCGACATTTTTCAGTCCGAATGGCATCACTCTGTAGCAATAGATACCTCCATCGGTGACGAAAGCCGTCTTTTCTTGATCCCTTTCATACATGGGTATTTGGTTGTACCCAGAAAAAGCATCCATGAAGGTCATACGTTGGTGCCCTGCAGTCGCGTCGACCAGTTGATCTATATGGGGTAGAAGAAAAAGATCCTTCGGACAGGCCTTAATAAGGTCCGTATAATCTACACACACCCTATTCTTCCCATTTTTCTTTTTAACCACCACCACATTGGCTAGCCACTCAGGATACCGGACCTCCCTGACGAACCCGGCTTCTAATAACTTAGAAACCTCTTCTGCTATTATCTCATTTCTTTCTGGTGCAAACCGTCTCCGCTTCTGGATCACAGGTTTCATGCTCGAATCCACTTGCAAACGGTGAGTGATTATTCTCGGGTCGAACCCCGGCATATCCATATGGCCGAACGCAAAGGTAGTTTGTCTCGACCGAAAGAACACCTATATCTTTTCCCGATCCACTACCGGGAGATTATGACTGACAAATGTAACCTTCGATGGGTCGGTCGGATCGAGCTGCAGCTTATTCGCTTCTTCAATCTGTTCGACCGTTCCCACTGTTCGAAGGGTGACTGCATAGCAGTCTCTGGCCGCGTGCTACTCTCCATGAATAGACCGAATACCCCATGGCGTAGGGAGCTTTACAACTTGGTGGAAGGATGATGGGACTGCCTCCAACTCGTGTAACCATGGTCTTCTTACGATGGTATTGTAGGATGACTCGATATCCACCACCTAAAACTTCGTGGCGAGGTTGATCCCTTCCGCATAAACGGGTAACACAATCTCTCCTACTGGATCGAGCAGTTCACCACTAAACCCGACGAGTTGTGTTCGAGATGTCTTGATCTCCTTCGGTGAGATTCCCATGCCATTCAGCGCCCCCATGAAGAGGAGGTTGGACGACGCCCCTGAATCCGCTAATATCCTGCGCACACGGCAATTAGCAATTAACAACTCAATTACCAAGGCGTCGTTATGAGGACGACGAACCCCTACGATATCCTTCGGTCCGAACTCGATCACTTCAAACGAAACGGGTCTTGGGTGACCCCATTCGACGGACCGGGCCTCGCGGCAGTACCACTTGCGAGCATTGTTCGAACTTCCTGCTAGCTCGCATCCTCCATGAATCACATTCACAGTTCGTTGAACCTCGGGTGGCTTTGGGACAGGAACCTTATTGGCTCCAGTAGCGGGATTCCTTTTCTGCTCCTTGCCGTTTCTCTGCTATGTGTTTGATCTCCCTGAATCTGCCTGAAACTCCTTAAGGTGCCCTTGATCTAAAAACCTCTGGATCTCCCGACATTGGATCGTCGTGTGCCTGTAATTATGATGGAGGGCACAGAATCCTTGCGCAGTTTGCCCAACACTGACCCTCTTACGAGGCCATTTAATGACTTTTCCCATCTTCTCCGTTTCACGTATCACGACTATGGGATTAACGTTTAATCGATAACTTGGGATTACATTGGTGGTACCTTGTGTGGCTGGGGTCTTTCGTACCGCATCCCTCCGGTATGGCTGGAAGTGGGTTGCCAGGCGCGAACCGCCACCCTTCTCAAGTCGGCTTGCTCCAGCTCCACTACCCTTCGAATCGATATTCTGCTCCTCGAATTCTCTTTACAACTGTACTTCAGCCCTAGCAAGTACCTTGGCGAAAGTTGAACACGGGTACTCGACTAATTTCCAGAAGAGGCGAGAGTCTGGTCGTAGCCCATTCTTGAAGGCCGACACAGCAGTCTCCTCAGAGTAGTTGGTGATGGTAACTTTGAGCTCATTAAACCGCCTCATGAAGTCTTGTAATGATTCTCCTTCCCGTTGCACCACTCAATACAGATCATCGGACCGGCGTGGGGCGCGACGGCTTGACGAGAATTGTTCGACGAATGACTTATGTAGTTCGGCAAAGGACGATACGCTCCCAGTGGGGATGCGCATGAACCACTGTACAGCAGGCCCTTCTAGACACGCGGCAAAGCTTCTACACATGCACGCCTCCTTCAAATCCTCCGAAATCGACGTCGCGTACATTTTGAAACGGTATAAAGTTATGAACTCCTTTGGGTCAGAGGTTCCATCATACGGCTTAATCGTGGGTATGACGAACCGCGACGGAAGTTTTGCATCGGCGATTCTGCGTACAAATGGGGTTTCATCATATTCCTTTGGGGTAACCGTTGGAGGCTGCACCGGGGCTCCAGGAATCGTGGCGCAGAACTTTGCCATGTCGTCCAACCTTTTCTCCAGTGTTGCAAGTTTAGTACGTTCATCGTTGTTCTCTGAAGTAGAGCGTGTCCGACGAGAAGACACGCGGGTATCTCGTTGTGAAGACCGACGTGTATTCCGTGAGCGGGTTGTTGACTGACAACGGGAATCGTCTTGATGTGAATCCTCATTATCCATTCGGCTTTCGCGTTTTGTGCTTTGTTGTTCAAAGAATTGCGCTAACTGGCCCCGCAACATATCAGCCTCAAGAGTGGCTCTCCGGTTCTCTTCCCGCAGGGTTTCTAGTTCGTCTTGCATCATTTTCATGTTCCTCTCAAATTCTCCCATTCTGGCTGCGTCAGACATATCTGATTCTCGCTGGTTGCTCATCTTCTTCCCTTTCCGATTTTCCCACAGATGGCGCCAATTGTTGATTGCTAGGATAATTGCTTGGTTTCTTTTGTTCGTTTTCGGAAGGTACTACCCTCAACTCAAAATACATTTCAGCTACTTATTACATTCCTCGCAATCAATGTGGGCATTTAAAGTGTAATGATGAGTTAACATTACAAAAAGAACATAAATGAACCGTTGGTTGGCCTTCCCAATCGCTTCAGATTCAACAACGGAACTCGAAGGCCCATCGACTTCTACCATGTTCGTCGAGCGACGATCGTCGAACAAGGACCGTCGACTGGTTCGAACTCGACCATCAACAATTAGTATTGTCTTCATGAGCACAATCAATTTGGGAATTTTGTTTTCCAAAGGTCAAACTATCATTCACTCATTTGTACTCAATCCACAAAGTTACTACGTTTTTCTTAATGGATCAATCATCTCTTTAACCTCTTCAGAAGTATGACCCAACTTCTTGAGACTAACTTTGAGCATTTGAATCTTATTTCTTGGATTCAAGACATTGCCAATAAAAATCAATGGATTAATTTTATTCCAATCCCCCAATGCTTTTCAAATTTCTCATTTATTACATTTGCAACATTTCTAAGAGTTGGGTCAGAATCATAATTCCTCATTTTCTCAATCTTAATTTTTAGGGTAATCATTGATTGATAAATCAATTGGGGTTAGGAGTATTTGATGCACTTAACTCTAAAGTTGCATAATAGAACTAATTCAAAAAGTGAACTAATGCTTGTGCATTCTCCCAATCTTGTGCAGTTGGAGGCCCTACAATTTTCTTACCTTTGGTAATATCTTTTTCTTGAAAATACTTCTTAAAAGGTAACCATTCTTGAGTCATCCTTTTAAACACCCTTCTATATTTCAATGCAACTTCAAACATTTTATAAGTTGCATTCCACCTAGTTTTGACATCCATAAGTACTGTTGACATACTAGAAGATTTTGCTAATACGACAAACTCTCTAAATTTGCTCAACCTAGAAGAGGAAGAGTGGGTAAATACAACAGCATTTCTTATAGACTTAATTAAAGAATTAAGCTCTTTTAGACCATCCTAAACAATTAAGTTAAGTATATGGCAAGCACATCTCAAATGAAAGTATTTCCCATCAAACAATAATTTATTATCAATATCCATTCTTCTTTTCAAATAATCAATAGCAGTATCATTAGAAGATGCAATATGTACTACTATTGACAAAACTTTTTCAATCCCCCTCTCTCTCAAACAAACCTCTATCATTTTTCCAATTCTTCCCCTACATGATTAATGATTGTTGTGAAGTTAATTATTCTTTTATGAAACTTCCAATTACTATCCAAAAAAAGAGTTGTTACAACCATATAATTTATGTCTTGAATGAATATCCAAGTATTAGTTGTGATACTAACCCTTTGGCTACTAATTTCACTTTGTATTTTAGTTTTCTCAGTCAAATACAAAGCATAAACCATACTTACAACTTTCATTCTATCTGGAATTCTAAGTCTTGGAGGCAATTCATGAAGAAGATTAACAAACCCCCTTCGTTCAACAGCCCAAAATGAAGTTTCATCTATAATCATATACTTTGTGATTTTTAGCTCACACCATTGTTGATTGAAAGTATGAACAATCATATGATTTGTTTGCCCCATAACCTCATTAGTTAATACGGTTTGGCCTTTTTCACCATTGTGTTCATATAATGGGTTTAACTTGCATCTTTTCACCAAATGATATTTTAACCTACGAGTACTACCTGTAGCAGTTGGGAACTCAGCTTTGCGGTAATTGCATATTCCTATAGGTTGCTTGCTCCCATAATTCATTGTCCTCGTTCCCCTTTCACAATGCTCCCAATATAGACTCTTCCTTTTAGGGCTTAAAGGAGGTTTATGTGTTGAGGTTTCTTTTGTTCTCTTTTTACTACAATCTCGAATGTCGATCAGGGTTCCTCCAGTGTTTAAGAACGGCCTCCCTAGAATTAGTTGAACATTGTGGTCTTCCTCCTTGTCTAGGACCACAAAATTGGTCGGGATGATAAAGTCTTTCACTTTGATGAGCACATCCTCCACAATACCCCTCGGATAGGAGACTGATCTATTGGCCATCTGAAGTGAGATGATAGTGGGCTTGATGCTTCCAATAGCCAGCCTCTTGAAGATTGGCAGTGGCATGATGTTGATTGATGCACCAGAATCGCACAGGACTTATCCAAAGGTCTCTCCTCCAATAATGTAGGAGATAGTGAATGATCCCGGATCCTCCCTCTTCAGCGGCATCTTCTTTTGTATCAACGCACTGCACTCTTCAAACAAATTCACCGTCTCGTGCTCCATGAATTGTCATTTCTAATAGACCATGTCTTTCAGGAACTTGATGTAGCCAGGCATCTCCCGCAGTGCTTCAACCAGTGGAATATTGATATGTGCCTTCTTCATGTTCTCCAAGAAGCGTGTGATGGGTTTTGTATACTGAAAGCATTTATTACAATGAGTATACAACGGTTTATTTCTCCTATCTGTTAACAATCGTACATGTATGAACAATGGTATCCTCTTGTCTCACCGATAGGGACGATCATACGGCGTGTTGTAGATCGCAGAAGATAGTATGATCACTTGACCTAGTGAGACTCTGTCCGGATGGCTGCAGCATTGTCGGAATAAGTAGTCTGTCTTGGTTACTTGACATGCTGGTACGCAGAGGTGGCGTAATGATGGACCGCAGTGAGATATATTCGTCTGTCTGACATCAGCGAATAAAAGATCTCGTTATATTGATTGAGTCCAAACCCTAACGAAGGTTCAGGGGTTTGCACGGGTTGACAGTTGCTTTGACTTGCCATGGTGGAGAGCCTAAGTAACGTGCTCGTATATCCGCATCTTGGGTAACAGCAGTTCGTGTAGTACCGCCTGAGACTGGACTTAGGTAACCATATCCAAGTAATAGGATGGGGACATTCCCTGAGGAGCTCAATAACATTCATCATGCCAAAGTCCTGCAGGCTGCTTAAGTTCAGGCACAAGTGATAAGGTTTGAGTGGTACTACTCAGGAATTATAAGATATTAATTAATTGTAGTTAGAGCTTGTCAGAGGCTCTGATTAGTTAATGGATGTCCGGTAACCTTAAATATGGGGATTCTCAATTAATGCAGCCCGTTCTCATAACGTGGTAATAAAGGGGTAGGTCAGTATTAATTCTGTGGTGAAAAAGAATTAATATTAATTAATTAATTGTGTCCTGGGTTGTGGACATGGGAATTAATTAATTTATAGGCCCACTTTATTATTTGCATTAGGTCCCAGGACTGGCCCAATTAAATATGCTGAATTGAGCCCAAAATGGCCCATTAGGGTTTCCAACCCTAGGTCTATAAATAGACAGCTCTCTCTCATAAGTCATAACACAGTTGAAACACACTAAACCCAAAGAGAGAGAGGGAGGCGCCGTTTTTGGAGTTCAAAGGAGGAGAATTTCGATTCTGGTCCTGCTCAGAATACAGATCTACGGAGTCCTCACCAGTAGTAGATCTGAACAACATTGGGACACAACCCTGAAGATCTAATCTGGAGAACAGATTTCTCTTTTCTTCTACTTTATTTTTGAATTTAATCTAGAAATTAGATCTCTAATTTATGTTTCCGCAGATTAATTCGAATCGCGTGGTTGAATTGAGATTTGGAATTCAAATGCGAGAGATCGGTTCAGACTCGATGGAGTTACGGTAAACCCTAGATCCACAAATCTTTGTATTAAATTCATAGGAGCATGCTAGGGTTTTGAGAATTTTAATTATGTGCAATAACTATAAATCGATCCGGTTCAGTTTGGTTTTGGTGATTCGGTACACGGTAAAACCCTACAATTGGTATCAGAGCCAGGTTTCTGATTTATGGCTCTGTTGTTCATAATTAAATTCGATATGCATGTATGAATTTATTATTTTGTGGATGTTTCGTTTTTGTTCCTCGTGGCAACCCGTTGATTCAGCCCGTGGTGGTTTATCCGTGTAGGGCTGAATTGTTTTGTAAAATCACGAGAAAATCCGTGATTAGTTTAGATTTGAAAATTGTAATTAGAATAGCTTTTCTGTAATTTTTTCAAATTTGTAATTGGACGGGTCGAGGACGAAGAACGAAGACGGAGCCGACAAAGGGCGGTGCACGGCGGCGGCAGGATGCCGCGCGCGCGTGCACGGCGGATGACGGCGGTGGCGCGGCAGGCGCGCGGCCGGGGCGTGCGGCGCGCGGGAGCAGCACCCACGGTGCGCGGCTTGCGCGCGCGCGAGGCAGCGCGGAACGGCGGGAGCGCGCGGCGGGTCCCACGGCGGCGGTCGGCGGCGGCTTCAGCTGTCGTCGGCTGCTGTTGTCCCGTCGCGGTGGCTCGTGTTTTTGTTGTTTGTGCAATCCTGTGTGAACCCTAGGGTTTGCATTAGGGTTAGGGCAAATCATCAAATCACAAAGGCCTAAAAATCAAAAAGATTTGGTGTATCCAGATTTGAAGGCCCTTGAAGATTTGGAAGATTTGAAAAGATTTGGATTTATCCAAATTAATTCAAAATTTAAATTTGTAATTGATAGATATTATTTTCTATTTTGGGACCACGAGGAATTTTTGTTTGCCTTAATTATCCTCGTATGATATGTGATTTATTTATGTGCGCAATTAAGCATGTGTAGATAATAGGAAAAGCATGATTTATCACTTTTATTATTTACAGCTTTCCAAGTATGCTTATGTGATTAATTTCTTTTGTTGGATTATATTTTTGAAATTTTTGGGCTTGTTTAATTACATGCAAAAAATTTGGAAAATATAATGACAAAGAAATTATGTGTGCGCATAAAGAAACATTTTAAAAGAAAAATACTAAGCAGATTTTTTTAATTAAAATCAATAGACCTCCGCAAAGCGGTCCTAGGCTATAAGTGTATCTCTCGTTCTAGTAAACGTCTACGAGTGTAGCTTGCTAGTTCCCGGAGGTGCATGGGTACGGTTGTTGGGATTTCTAGACAAACAATTTAAATCATGTGAATAGTGGGAGGGCTTTGCGTAAACGTCTACGAGTGTACCTTGCGTAGACCTCTTTCACAAGTATTCTAGAAAAATTTAAATTATAGATAACAAAAGCTTTAAGGGCTGTGCGGTATGGTTACGTGCCATGCTAAACTGTCTCTTTTGGCCGGAGTTAAATTTGTGGTTAATTGCTTAGAAGCATCTTAGAATATAATGCAAGAATTGCATCCCTGTTCTTGAGAGATGACTTGGTCTAAGGTTTTCAATAATTATTAATTTCTAGTGTCAAAAGCATCCTGACATGGTAGTGAAATTAAATGGATTGGGGCTTAAAACCCGCAGTTCTGGTTGAGGGTGACATCGTAAACGTCTACGAGTGTAGCTTGCGGTGGGAACTCTTGGGCAATTAGTGGAAAACATTTGTATTTTATTTATTAAAAGGTTTTCAATGCATTTGTTTTCGAAGTTCAACATGTATGTTCTTATTTAAGATTCTTTATTGTCTCAGATATGTCTATGTCTAATGTGATCAACATTCTCGCACAAAACACTCTAACTGATCCGAACTTCCTGGAATGGAAGCGCAATCTCGAATACCTCCTGATTGCAGAAGAACATATGTTCGTTCTGCAAATACTTTGTCCCGAAGTGCCAACTGCTGAATCCAGTCAAATGGATATAGACTTTTATAACAAGTGGGAGAAATCGAACAATGTAGTCAAGTGCTACATGATGACCACTATGTCGAAAGTCTTGCAACAGCAGCATCAGCACCATAGGGATGCCTATGACATTATGCAAAGTCTGGAGGCGACCTATGGGGAAACTGATAGAGCCGTCAGATTCAATCTCATGAGGGAAATCGTGAGTAAGAAAATGACTGATGGCACCTCAGTGAGAGAGCACGTAGTTACCATGACTCACCTCATGGATGAACTGACTGTGCATGGTGGAGGTATCGACGCTGAGGCTAAGGTCGATATCATACTGAACTCTCTACCCAAGTCCTTTGAGAGTTTTAGACTGAATGTTGTCATGAACAAGAAAGAGTATACTCTTAACGAGTTACTCAATGACTTGATGGCAGCTGAATCGGTCATGAACCCTCAGAAGGTTGCCTTGGCCACTTCTGGTAATCTCTCTGCTGTACCGAAAAGTATGAAGCGGAAGAAATGGATTAAGAAGTGGGCCAAGAAGACACCTGTGAAGGATGGTGGGGCAGGGAAAAAGACTAAGGTGGCGACTGAAAGGGACAGGTGCTTCAGGTGTGGTAAGAAAGGACACTGGAGGAAAGATTGTCAAGCCAACAAAGCTAGACAAGGTATGCCATTTTGCATGTATAACTGTAAGCATGATTAGAGTTGGTTGTTGCTCTTTTAGAGCTGTAAGCACTGACTTGTTGATCATGTTGTTGTACTTTGCTGGGGACCGTGCCGACAAGGCTGGTGAGTGATGGCAAGAAGATACCAAACTGGATGAAGGCAACGTTTTATGACGGAGCTTCATGGAGTTTTCTTTTCCTTATGTTTTTGATGAATTAAAGTACATTTGAGAATTTATTTGTGGGCCGTGGTTTATCGGCATGACAAATTTCAACAACCTTTATGGATATTTGTTATTTATGAATTTATCATTGGTAATAACAATGTTATCCATTATGGTATGTTGATTTACAGTCTCTATGTTGCTTTGATCAAATTTGTCCTTAAGTATTGCATGTAATTCATCCGAAATTGATAATCCTAGGAAGAGAAAACTTACTTCTTCTGATGAGGATCTTACATATCTCTGGCACTTGAGACTGGGTCACATCAGCTTGAAGCGGATTCAGAGACTTACAGATGACGGTACATTGGACCTAGTCCGGGCTGTACCTTATCAAGTCTGCGAATCCTGCATCGAGGGCAAGATGTCAACTAGGCCTTTCAAGGCTAGTCAGTCTCGAGCAGAGGAAGTGTTGGAATTGATCCATTCTGACTTATGTGGACCGATGTCCACGCAGGCTCGTGGAGGATATGAGTACTTCGTCACTTTCATTGACGATTACTCAAGGTATGGATACGCTTACCTGCTTCGCTACAAGTCTGAATGCTTTGAGAAATTCAATGAGTTTAAGGCTGAAGTAGAAAAGAAGGTCGGGAAAACTATCAAGTCGCTGCGATCTGACCGCGGTGGCGAATACCTCGGTTACGAGTTCCTGCAATATTTGTCAGAAAATGGGGTTACATCCCAGTGGACTGCACCAGGTACTCCCCAGAAAAATGGTGTAGCTGAAAGAAGAAATAGGACTCTTCTAGAGATGGTAAGATCAATGATGAGTTATGCAAACTTACCAATTTCGTTTTGGGGTTACCCATTGGAAAAAGCAGCTTACGTGCTTAATGTGGTGCCTTCTAAATCAGTTCCTAAGACACCTTCTGAGCTCTTCCTTGGTCGCAAACCTAGTTTGTGCAAGTTTAGAGTATGGGGCTGTCCGGCACACGTACTGTCGAAGGAACCTAATAAGTTAGAAAGCAGGTCAAAAGTAATGTTGTTCATAGGGTATCCCAGGCAAATGAAAGGTGGTTACTTTTACTGTCCTGAGAGTCAACGAATCATTGTTAGCACCAACGCTAGATTCTTGGAGGACGAGTATGTGAGTAATCACAGGTCAAGGAGTGATATCGTTCTTCAAGAAATTAAGAACGAGAATTCAATTCCAAGGGAAGGGGAACGTGTAGATGTGGGTGCACCTGTGAGAGGTACAGCACCACAGACACGTTCTTCAGTGCAAGGTGCAGGACCACAAGTCACTGCACCTACTACTGACACGGCACCGATGTCTCGTCATAGTGGGAGAGTTATTTTCCAGCCGGAAAGGTACATGTTCATGGGTGAGTCTTCAGACTTGAGCCTGGAAGATGGACATGAGGACTCTGACCCACTGACTTACGAAGAGGCAGTGCAGGACAAGGATGTTGTCAAATGGCGTGTCGCCATGGATTCTGAAATTGAATCCATAACTGCTATGGATGTATATCAGAAAACTGATTTGCCGGATGGCTTTAGGGCCATAGGGTGCAAATGGGTATACAAAAGAAAGAAAGGGGCGGATGGAAAGATCACGGCTTTTAAAGCCAGACTGGTGGCAAAGGGTTATAGTCAGAAAGCGGGCATTGACTATGACGAAACCTTTTCACCCGTAGCCATGCTCAAATCCATCCGGATACTCCTTGCCATAGCTGCGCATATGGACCTCGAGATCTGGCAGATGGATGAGAAGAAATCGACCTCAGGATATGTGTTTACCCTGGGAGGTGGAGCTGTATCTTGGAGGAGCTCAAAGCAGAAATGCATTGCTGACTCCACCATGGAGGCGGAATATGTCGCCGCCTCCGACGCCTCGAAAGAGGGGGTGTGGCTCTGGAACTACCTTTTAGAGTTGGGCGTGATCCCGAGTTTGCCGAGGAGCATCACAATTTATTGTGATAACTCTCGTGCACTGGCAAACTCAAAAGAACCGCGGTCTCACAGGGCAAGCAAACACATAGAGAGAAAGTACCATATCATACGAGAAATCGTATCGAGGGGCGATGTGCTGATTAAGAAGATTGACACTGCTGATAATCTTGCTTATCCGTTTACAAAGAGCTTGCCGCAGAAAGTTTACGAAAGACATATTCGTGAGCTGGGTCTGAGGTGGATGCCGACCACTGATAGTGGTTAAAGTGACAGCAGACTAGATAGACGTACTGTATACTCTGTAATAGCTTAATTATGCTTTGAGTATAAGTGGGAGATTGATGGCTTTTGTATACTGAAAGCATTTATTACAATGAGTATACAACGGTTTATTTCTCCTATCTGTTAACAATCGTACATGTATGAACAATGGTATCCTGTTGTCTCACCGATAGGGACGATCATACGGCGTGTTGTAGATCGCAAAAGACAGTATGATCACTTGACCTAGTGAGACATAAACCTGATCACAGCCGAGAAAGCGTATGAGGATACGTCTGTCCGGATGGTTGCGGCATTGTCGGAATAAGTAGTCTGTCTTGGTTACTTAACATGCTGGTACGCAGAGGTGGCGTATTGATGGACCGCAGTGAGATATATTCGTCTGTCTGACATTAGCGAATAAAAGATCTCGTTATATTGATTGAGTCCAAACCCTAACAAAGGTTCAGGGGTTTGCACGGGTTGACTGTTGCTTTGACTTGCCATGGTGGAGAGCCTAAGTAACGTGCTAGTATATCCGCATCTTGGGTAACAGCAGTTCGTGTAGTACCGCCTGAGACCGGACTTAGGTAACCATATCCAAGTAATAGGATGGGGACATTCCCTGAGGAGCTCAATAACATTCATCGTGCCAAAGTCCTGCAGGCTGATTAAGTTAAGGCACGAGTGATAAGGTTTGAGTGGTACTACTCAGGAATTATAAGATATTAATTAATTGTAGTTAGAGCTTGTCAGAGGATCCGATTAATTAATGGATGTCCGGTAACCTTAAATATGGGGATTCTCAATTAATGCAGCTCGTTCTCATAACGTGGTAATAAAGGGGTAGGTCACTATTAATTCTGTGGTGAAAAAGAATTAATATTATTTAATTAATTGTGTCCTGGGATGTGGAAATGGGAATTAATTAATTTATAAGCCCACTTTATTATTTGCATTAGGTCCCAGGACTGGCCCAATTAAATATGCTGAATTGAGCCCAAAATGGCCTATTAGGGTTTCCAACCCTAGGTCTATAAATAGACAGCTCTCTCTCATAAGTCATAACACAGTTGAAACACACTAAACCTAGAGAGAGAGAGGGAGGCGCAGTTTTTGGAGTTCATACGAGGACAATTAAGGCAAACAAAAATTCCTCGTGGCCCCACAAAATAGGAAAAAACAAATCATATCTATTACAATTTGAATTTGAATCTATTTGGAAAGATACAAATCTTTTCAAATCTTCAAGGGCCTCCAATTCTTTTGGGTTTTAGGCCTTTGTGATCTGATGATTTGCCCTAACCCTAATGCAAACCCTAGGGTTTACATAGGATTGCACAAATCACCAAAACATGACCCACCGCGACGGGACAACATCAGCCGACAGCGACTACTGCCGCCGCCGCCGCCGCCGCACGCACGCGTCTGTGGCCCTGATCCCCGCTGCCCGCGCGCGCCGCACGGCCGTGCGCCTGCCGTCGTCCTCCGCCGGCCCTGCGTCGGCTCCATCTTCGTTCTTCGTCCTCGACCCGTCCAATTACATAATTTTGAAAAATAAAATTTACAGAATCTATTCTATTACAATTTTTCAAAATCTACACTAATCACGAATTTTCTCGTGATTTTACAAAATTAATTCAGCCATACACGGATAAACCACTGCGGGCTGAATTACACGGGTTGCCACGAGGAACAAAAACCAACATCCAAAAAATGATAAATTCATACACGCATATTGAATTTAATTATACACAAAAGAGCCATAAATCAAGAACCTGGCTCTGATACCAATTATAGGGTTTTCCTGTGAACCGAATCACCAAAACTAATTTGAACCGGATCGATGTATGGATATTGTGTACAATTAAATAAACAATAAACCCTAGCACGCTCTTATGGATTTAATAACCGAAATTGTGGATTGAGAAATTTACCATTATTCCGTCGAGTCTAATCCAATCTTTTGCGTTTGAATTTCCAACTTTAATTCAACCACGCAATCCGATTTTATCTGCGGAAACAGAAATTAGAACCCTAATTTCTTAGATGAAAATCGAAAATCAAAAGAGAAAGAAAGAAGTTTGTTGTTCTCTAGATTAGATCTTCAGATCTGTATCCCGGTGCGTTCAGATCTGCTACTGGTGAGGATTCCACAGATCTGTGCTTTGAGGAGGACCAGAATTCGAAATTCTCCTCCCTTTCTCTTTCAAGATCGGCGCCAAACTCTCTCTCTCTCTCTTGGTTTAGGGTTTTTCAACTGTGTTACAACTTATGAGAGAGCGCTGTCTATTTATAGACCTAGGGTTGTAAACCCTAGTGGGCTCCTGGGATTAATTCAGCACACTTTCCTTGGGCCAGACCTGGGACCTAATGCAAATAATAAAGTGGCCTATAAATTAATTAATTCCCATGTCCACAACCCAGGACACAATTAATTAATTAATATTAATTCTTTTTCACCACAAAATTAATACTGACCTACCCCTTTATTACCACGTTATGAGAACGGGCTGCATTAATTGAGAATCCCCATATTTAAGGTTACCGGACATTCATTAATTAATCGGAGCCTCTGACAAGCACTAACTAAAATTAATTAATATATTATAATTCCTGAGTAGTACCACTCAATCCTTATCACTCATGTCTGAACTTAATCAGCCTGCAGGACTTTGGCATGATGAATGTCATTGAGCTCCTCAGGGAATGTCCCCATCATATTACTCGGATATGGTTACATAAACCCAGTCTCAGGCCGTACTACACGAACTGTTGTTACCCAAGATGCGGATATACGAGCACGTTACTTAGGCTCTCCACCATGGCAAGTCAAAGCAACAGTCAACCCATGCAAACCCCTGAACCTTCGTTAGGGTTTGGACTCAATCAATATCGAGATCTTGTATTCGCTGATGTCAGACAGACGAATACATCTCACTGCGGTCCATCAATACGCCACCTCTGCGTACCAGCATGTCAAGTAACCAAGACAGATTACTTACTCCGACAATGCCGCAGCCATCCGGACAGACGTATCCTCATACGCTGTCTCGGCTGTGATCAGGTTTATGTCTCACTAGGTCAAGTGATCATACTGTCTTCTGCGATCTACAACATGCCGTATGATCGTCCCTATCGGTGAGACAAGAGGATACCATTGTTCATACATGTAAGATTGTTAACAGATAGGAGAAATAAACCGTCGTATACTCATTATAATAAATGCTTTCAGTATACTAAACCCATCAGTTGCTAGGAAATTGACCGGGTTTCTGTTGGGCGCCAAGGGCGTTGGCGATTTGACTGATATGAGTCTCTATTATCTGCATGTGCTTCTCGACATGGTCCACATTAGTGTTCACTCCGGATATGTCTTGCTCCAGCTCTCCGACTTTATCAGTCGATCCTTGCATTCATTTAGCCAAAACCGGTGATGGCACATTTTCAGCCATTGGTTGATTGCTTGAGCTTTCTAGGTCTTCATTTTTTCTTCGGTTGTTCCTTCGGCAAGTGGCTTCGATTTTGGAATCGTATTCCACTAGCTTCTTCCCACTTGCTCTTGTAATCATATACTACCCGCACAACAAAAGAAGTAGTCAATTAAAACTGAAAATAAAATAAACTAAACAAAATTTTAAATAAAGAAAACACGGAAACCGACCTCAATTTCAATAAACGTGAGGACAAGTTGATCGACATGAATTAAATATTTGCGTCGACTGATTTGAACTTATTTTGATCGATGTTGAGACCAAAATGCGAAAATAAGAACGAAAATTAATAGTGCGAAAATTGAAAACCTAAATCAATTATCCAATAAGGTTAATTCTATTCACTCCCCGGCAACGGCGCCAAAATTTGATCGCTAATTATTTTGATTAGAAATTTAGCTAAAGCTAATAATATAGCGGCAAATAAATTATCGAACCTGGATGAGGGAAATATCAAAAAACCCTATATGTTAAAACTTAGCTTCTTGGAACATTGTTTAGGGACATTCAAAAGTGGGTTTTGGACTTTCAAAAATAAAATAACTTGGAAATTAAAATTGAAACTGGAATTTAATACGACTTTTGGGTGCAAAGATGGAAAACACGGATCCTAGGGTTTTCTACCTATTATGCCTTACACGAAATGATGAATTGATTAATTACTAATTTAATTCCTTCTCGCAGTGGAACATCAGAAAATTATTATGAGTTTCTAGTTCAGACAATTCATAAAGTAGATTAATTATTTATCTCTATTCTTTCGGTCTTGAGAAAATATAATTAACTCCTTAAACCTACATATTTATTCCTATAATCTATTTATTTCCTTTCAGACAAGAAATCAGTTTATATTATGTGTAACGCCCCGTATTTTCCAACCTTTTTATTTAATAAATTACGAAGCAAATGTCGCTACCACCGTTATATTATTAATATTATCAAGCGACTTCTCTACGATATCCGAATTATAGTCGTAAGGACGAATAGTGAAATTCAATAAATAAATTACGGATGACGATCGGAATAATTTATTTGACTCGGTAATATTTATTATCGCCGTAGCGACGCGAGTGGGCCGAATTAATTATTTAAGCCCAGCTTTTTATTTATTTGGAGAATTGGGCTAAGAGAACTCTATTTATTTTAATGTGTTGGGCCAAATTAAATAGGAGCCCACATGATAATAAATAAAATAGCCCAACTAACTAGTTTAGCAAGTCCATGTATATTTCCATATTTAAATTCATAATTATCAAAATAAATATCGAGATGAGAATTTTAGTCCGAAAAATATTTATATTATATCGATATCACCTCCGAGGCAAATTCAGGAATTTAATTCCATTAAATGGGATGCCCAATAATTTCGATGCTCACATATATATATACACGATATGATGATCGATTTTTAATCGCGAGCCGATGGACATATGATCGAGTTGTTGGAATAATTAATTCCCTACTTATTGATTTTATTAGCCATATTATTCCTATTTTAAAGATGAGAATATAATTAAATATGGGAAGACTCATATTATTATTTTATGCCCAAATATTCATACGACGTCCAATTGAGACGATTCGAAATGCCAAGGCAAGAGTTCGAAGAATGAAAAATTTTCGTATTATTTATTTAATTATCGAAATGCAAGACCACAGGAAAATAATTTAATTAGAGATCATGGGTTATTCTATTTCAATTAGTCATGTAGGGAAATGATTGCTCTAGCCCCTACTTTGGTTATTTACCTACAAGGGCAATTGGCTATGAAGGGAATTTGAATCATTTAAGGGCAAACATGGAAAATAGAAGGTGATCATTGCAAAAATATCAATCAAGTCATGCAAATTAATTCCCACACTCCACCCTTATTTCTCCCCATCATAATCGACACACCCCTCCCCTTTTTGCTGAAAATCTTTTTATTTTACTTCTCAAAATTCATTCCATCATCTCACTTCATCTTCTCCAAACTTTCCCTATACCATTTCTCTCTCTAAACACCATGAGAACCTCCATTAAAACAGCCCCTTGAAGCTTCCATATCTCACCCTTCCCTCACCTATTGAGCCTCCATTTTTACAAAAAGCTTACCTCCTCAACCTCCTCTACGCAATGGCGTAAGAAGCCCTATGATCGGAGCACATTGATCTCAAGCACGAAGTGGAATCAAGCTTCAAGTAGGAGAAACGTGATCCCCACAAAGAGAGGATCACGAATATGCAAAGATCTAAGCTAGACGACGTCGGAAGCAACTCGAAAACTTGAAAGAACTATTGTTGCGAATTTCTCCCTTCAAGTAGACAATTTCTACACTCCCTATGACTTCCTTGTTATGAATATGTGATTGTATGTAGGATCAAGAAGTCACAAATTAAATTTTAAAGGGAATGGTTGAGATGAGCATGACTAGGCCTAAGCTTGATATATGTTGCAAATTGATGAGCATAGAACACATATATATGATTGCATGTTTGATCAAGCTTAAGAATCATGACCTTTCATGTTTAAAGTCAATATTCCAACTTAGATGGATCTGAAAATGATATATATGAAGCTTGGGGATGAGATAATGGCATGTATGTTGAGAAATCATGTGTTGATGAAATTTGGGAATATGCCCTGTTTTGGACAGAGATTAAAATGAGCACGTCTGTTTCTGTAAATGTTGGATTGAGTTAATTTTCGAACTGTATAAACAAGAACGAGTTAGGAATCTGTGGAATTTAGAATTTTATGATTCGGAGTTGTAAAACTCGAGTTTGAAGCTTTTGAATAATGTGTGCAGATTCTGGCAGTTCAAATTGTACGGCCTTAAAAACATATTTCTGGAATTTGGATAAATCTGATTTTTATAATATGAACTCTAGACATGTTAATTAGTGATCTGTATAAAAATCAAGTCATTTCACTAAGTATATTAATTATTAAAAATTCGTGAAGTTGGTTGTTAAAATCTGTAAAATGCCGAAAGTAATTAGGAATATCTTAATGTTAGGCTTCACCATTTTCAAATGAAAATTCATTTTAACGAACCGTCACTTTGAACACGTGCATATTAAAATCTTGTTTTTATTAAATTAAAATCAGCCTCATTGGGTGTCTAGATCATTTTTGTTGTTATCTTGAAAATGGACTAGTTAACTAGGTAATAACTCATATTTTTGGACTTAGAATAATTTGATTAATTTTCAGATTTCACTAAAATATTCTAAGGCCTAAATGCATAATTGGTCCACCTAGTTAATTAAAATTAATTGCTTTAGGTTAATAATAAGTTGTTAACTAGATCACTAATTCCATTACCTTTAATTAATAACTAATATAGCGATTTGGTTTGAACTTGTTAACTAGCTTAATAATTTGACTAAGTTATTAGTCCATGTTTAATAAAATAGAACTTAGGATTCCATAATCTTGTTTAATAAAATAAAACTTAGAATTCCTTAAATCTTGTTCCTTAATAATTTTGAATTGCATAATTTGTAATTGAGTAATTAATTGAATTAAATTGATTTAAGAACTTAGATAATTATTTGAGTCAAAGACATTGTAGTAATTTATTTCAAACCTTAATTAGGTATTTTAATTGCCGAGAAGGAAGCATCGACTAGCGGAACTAAATAATCGGGTCCATCGAACTATTTGAGGTGGACACTACTTTATCCTATCAAATGGTTTTGTCAAATATTTTCTTCAAAAATGATTCTTTTGTTTTAAAGGCATGTTACACCGCAAAATGGTTTTGGCACCGTATGATTGTTATGATGGTATGAATTGGTGGATGAATGTTAATTATTTGGAGATGTGTTGGATCGGGGAAGTGGCTACCCCCGTGGTATTGTAAGCCTAATGCATTAGCCCGAATAGTAATAAGACTACCGGTTGGGTAAGGGTGATTAAACCTTACCGGGTGGATAGCGAGTGGCCACTCCTATCCTACCCCTCGTGATTATGTGGATCATGTTGATTATGAAATGTTGATATGTTTGGGAAAACGATTATGTGGTGTCTAATTTGATTGGGAGCTCCCAAGTGAGGAAAATGTTTTGTGCATATACATGAGGCTTTCAATAAAAACTTGTATTATGCATGAGTGTGCGGTGTTTTCATGATATATATATGTATTTGTTTTCGGGACACCGTGACCACTGGGTACATTCGTGTACTTAGCCCCTATGCACGTTTTCCCTACGTGTAGGTACCGATTGATGAAGGTGAAGGTGGCGTTATGAGGAGGGGATTGATGGAGGAAACCGAAATGGATTCATATTTGTATTAATTATTCGGTTTGTACTAATTTCGAATCCATGTTGCTTTTGATCATATCTTTTGAATGGCATGTATTGCACCACTATGATTACTTGGATTGTTGATCTAAACTTTCTCAATCTCATTTTGTACTAAGCTTTCAAATACTTGAATGATTGATTCGCACTTCCTTTAAACCTTGATATGATTCGAATTCTTGAAGGCTTGATTGATTAAATGCTAGTTCATGAAATCACTTATTATTCCTATGGTTCATTCTTGCCTAAAGCATGCTAATCGTTCTTGTTCTCCTAGCATGATTTAATTTGTTGGTTATGGTATTGAAGCGACGAGCTATGTCTTCATACATAGTCTCATTTGTACTTGCATTCTAAATTGAAATATGCCCTTTGTGCATTCTTTCAAGCATGACTTAAAATATTGTTCCATCATGCTTGTATCATCCATTCGACTCTATTTTCCGCTGCGAACTATTTATTGTTTTTCCTATCAAACATATGTTAATTTATTGCCTCACCATGCATGTAACCATTTAATTGATCCTAATCTCCGCCGCGAACTATTTAATTGAACCTCATAATATCATTTCATTTTTGATCTATTCTTACTTGCTTCCGCTTGAATAATTATTTCTTCTTAAAACCACAACTTCCCTTAGCGTGCGTTGTGTTGCAAGTGAGACTGTCGCATAGGCCCGGTTTGGGGGCACGACATTATGAAAGCTCTTTTCCATTGAAATGTATTACCTTTTGAGTCTTTAAATATCAACTAATCAATCCTAAGATATGGCCAGTAAATTAAGATTGTGAATTAAACCCTAGCATTCATAAACTACGATCGGAAAGGCAATTGAATTCAGTTAATCACATATGCAGGCATAACAATTCGAAATCCTAGAATCTATTGAAAGTTTAGTTTCACATAATCATAACAGATAATATCAATTTACAATAAAACCTAAAATTGATATGCATAGTCAAACTCGAATGTAGAAATTGATACCGGAACCTCTACACATAAAACTTCACAAATAACCCCAAAAGATTACAATTGCTGCTAGGAAAATAGTCTTCAAAGTAATGCATAAGTTCTAATTTTTGAAACCAAGGGCTATTTATAATGGTGGTAAGTGTATCTAATTAGGCCTAGGATAAAAGATATAAATCTATCTTCCAATTTTCAATCAAATCTTTGCAATATCGTATCGGCGTCGACCGACGTGATGCCACGTTGACCGACGTGGAAGCTCACTTTGATCCCCACTTTGACCTCACATCGATCACTGCTGGCAGGTGGACGTCGACCAACATGGGTTGGCATCGATCGACGTGGAACTTCTTGAAGGGTTTCGTGAACTGAATCACGAAGTCCGTTTACCAAGGATCGTTAATTGGAATATCAAAAATAAATTGCTATGCCTATGAATAATCCTAGCATGCTCCTATATTATTATGCATAAGAAGGTTATGCGGAATACCTGGATTGAAGAACGATGAAGAACGCGTGCGCGGAGATGCCCTTTGATCTTTCCCACGCACCAAGATTTAATTTCCTAACAGATTGAGGAAATTAATCTAAAGAAAATAAATGAATATTTTCGAAAATAATGAGGAGAGAGAAGAAGAAGAATCCTCCTGATCTGATCTTCTGATCTGTATCCCAACTCGATCTGAAAATCTGGTGAAGATTATCTATCAGATCCTTTGCCCGGTTGAGAAGCAGAATTTCCTCCTCGTATCTCAAACTCACTCGATCACTACAGCTACCAATGCTCCTGTTTGCTGTATGCAACTTGTGATCTTATGAGTAGTAGGTGTGTTGAGTTCTGAGGTACTGAGGCCTATTTATAGGAAATTCTAGGCTTCTATTGGGCTTGAGTTATCATGGGCCAGACCAGGGACCAGAATGCAAATAGCAAATAAGGCCTATCAATTAATTAATTCCCATATTCAACCCAGAATATAATTAATTAATTAATATTGATTCATGCCACCAAAGAATCAATACTGTCCTACCTATTTGCTACCACGTTTGAGGAACGGGTTGCATTGGACTCGGTTTATCCCCACATTTAAGGTTACAGACATTCGTTAATTAATTTAAGCTCTGACAAGCTATTTAATTAATTAACATCTTTAATTCCTGAATCAATCCACTCAAACCTTTTCACTTATGCTTGAACTTAATCAGCCTGCAGGACTTTAGCATAACGAACCTTTTGAGCTGTTCAGGGAATGTCACCATCCTATACTGGATGTGGTTACCTAGTTCAGATACCAGCCAGTCATACACAGATTGATATCACCCAAGACTGCAGAAGTACAGGTTCAACTAGAACCCTCTCTACAACTCAAAGTGATAT
>JAPKLW010004265.1:2117-28951 GCA_026898455.1 Plectranthus barbatus
AAGATCAAGAACAGAATGAGAGCTGGGACTCATTCTTCCTCATCATTGGGGCTCACATCAATCTCCATAAGACCGAGTTTGATGCACAACTCCTTGAATCTTGCTTCTGGAAGGGGTTTAGTGAAGATGTCAGCCAGTTGATCTTCAGTTCTGATGTAGTCCACGCTGACATCCTTCTTCTCGACATGATCACGTATGAAGTGATGTCGAATATCTATGTGCTTGGTTCTAGAATGATGAACCGGATTCTTCGTGATGCACATAGCACTGTTGTTGTCGCAATAGATGGGAACACAGCCAGTGTCCACTTCATAATCCTCCAGTTGTTGCTTGATCCAAATAATTTGAGCACAGCAACTGGCAGCGGCAACATACTCAGCCTCAGTGGTGGATGTAGCAACTGAGTGCTGCTTTTTGCTAAACCAACTGATTAGCTTGTGTCCTAGAAACTGACACGTACCACTGGTACTCTTTCGATCTATACGGCATCCAGCAAAATCTGAATCTGAATATCCAATGAGTGTAAGCTCATCATTCCTGGGATACCATATTCCAAGAGATTCAGTCCCCTTCAGATATTTCACTATCCTCTTTGCAGCTTCCATGTGTGACCTTTTCGGATTGGCTTGAAATCTGGCACACACTCCGACTGAGTACGAGATGTCGGGTCTGCTGGCTGTGAGATAGAGAAGTGATCCAATGATTCCTCGGTAGATGGTAGGATCAACTGATTCACCTTGCTCATCAAGAAATATTTGACAACTGGTGCTCATAGGTATTCTGAGGGACTTAGTTTTCTTTGGGCAATACTTCTGAATTAACTCCTTCGTATACTTCCGCTGGCTGATAAAAATTCCATCAGCTGACTGCTGGACCTGGAGTCCGAGAAAGTATGTTAACTTGCCCATCATACTCATCTGAAATGATGTCTGCATTAGTTGAGAAAACTTCTCGCAGAGAGTTATATTCCTTGATCCGAATATGATGTCATCAACATAGATCTGCACCATTAGCATGTCACCACCATCCTTGAGAAGAAAGAGAGTCCTATCAATCTTCCCTTTCCGAAATCCATTGCTGGTGAGGAATTGTGACAGCGTTTCGTACCAAGCCCTGGGCGCCTGTTTCAATCCATACAGGGCCTTTCTCAGCTTGTACACTTTGGTGCCTATCTCAAAACCTGGAGGTTGCTCGACATAAACCTCCTCCTTTAGCTCGCCATTCAAGAAGGCGCTCTTCACGTCCATCTGAAATACCGTGAAGCCGTGATACGCTGCATACGCAAGGAACAGCCGTATCGCCTCCATTCTTGCAACTGGTGCAAAGGTCTCATCAAAGTCGATGCCTTCACACTGCCTGTAACCTTTGGCGACTAAACGAGCTTTGTTTCTGACCACGGTGCCATTCTCATCTCGCTTGTTCTTGAAAACCCACTTGGTGCCAATCACTGACTGATGTGATGGTCTCTCCACCAAGTCCCAAACATTGTTGCGAGTGAATTCAGCAAGCTCTTCTTGCATGGCATTAATCCAATCAGCAGATTCTAGCGCAACTCCTATGGATGTGGGTTCCATTTGAGAAATAAAACAACTTAGGAGCGCACTGCCGTGTCGAGTCTGGACAGAACCTTCTGGATCACCGAGAATAGCATCGGATGGGTGATCCCTCAGCCATTTGGGAGGACCAGCGACTGCTGGTGCCGGCTGTGAAATAGGTTCTCCTGTCCTGACGACTGGTGCTTCCACATTTTCACCAGTCGGAGCTGGAACTGCAACTGGCAGTTGACCTTCACCAGTCGGAACTGGAATTGCAACTGGTGGTTGACCTTCACCAGTTAGATCTTCTTCATCAGCTCCACTGTCTGACTGGCTTCCTGAACATTTACCAACGTTGTCAGTATCAGCTGGTACCTCCATTCCAGCTGGTTCATCGTTGTCTTCTGGCTCAAAGATTCCAGTCGGAATTCCCCCTTGATTTTTGCTAGTTCCACTCAGGGAGATTGAGTGTAAGGTCTCAGCAAGGTCATTTGCATCACAGACCCTCTCAGGTTGCTGATGGGCACCTGAGGTAACTGGTTGAGAAGATGATCCATTCATAGGTCTAGTTGAACCAGTTGGTTGAGCATCAGAAGAATTCCTGCCCAACTGGTCGCTGACATCCTCGACCTCAGGAACATCTTCAGCCAGTTGGCGTAAGGTCCTGCGCACTAAAGTAGCTTCATCAAAAACAACATTGCATGTTATTTCCACAAGCTGGGTAGTCTTGTTAAATACTCTATAGCCCTTGTGAGAGGGATGTCCATATCCGACAAACACACCCTCATCAGCCTTAGGCGAGAAAGCATTTAACTTCGACTTCCCATTATTATGGATATAACATGGTGAACCGAATGCACGAAGATGAGCTATAGAAGGCTTACGACCAAAATACACTTCGTAGGGAGTTTTCTGGAGTCTGTCGTTGATCCCGCTTCTATTCTGAGTGTAGCAGGCAGTCACCAACGCTTCTCCCCAGAAACTCTGTCCCAAGCCGGACTCAGCCAGCATGGACCGGACCGCTTCTTTCAGCGTCCTGTTCCTACGTTCTGCCAGTCCATTCTGCTGCGGTTGCCTTGGAGTAGATCTCTCATGTTTGATCCCGGCCTCCGCGCAAAAATCCATCAGCAGACTGTTGCAGAATTCAGTCCCATTGTCTGATCGAATTCGCTTTACCACAGCTTCTCTCTGTTTCTGAGCTTGGATGATCAATTCTGGAAGAATGATCTTCACCTCATCCTTGGTTCTGAGAAGCTTTACCCAGGTATAGCGCGAGTAGTCATCGACTACCACCAGCGAATATCGTCTTCCTCCAATGGTTTGCGGTGTTACTGGTCGAAACAGGTCCATGTGTAACAACTCGAGTACCTGACTGGTACTGGGGCAGACTGGCGACTGGTTCTTGAAGGACTTCCTAGTTTGTTTGCCTTGCTGGCAAGCCTTGCAAATTCCTTCCTTCTTGAACCCGCCCTTGGGAAGACCATCTACAAGATCATGCTTGGTTAGATAATTAATAGTTTTGAAATTTAGATGACTTAACCTTTTGTGCCACAGCCAGTTAGTTTCCATGGAACTGGTGGCTACAAAGCATGTATCAGTCTTCCCGCTTTGCCAGTCAACAACATAGAGACCTCCTTTCCTGACACCTTTCAGCTTGGTCTCGCCAGACTCTTCATTCTTGATCTGGCACCCTGATTTGTCAAACACAATGGTATAACCATTGTCGCACAGCTGACTGATGCTCAGGAGGTTGTGCTTCAGATTGGTGACAAGGGATACATTCACAATTCTGACATCATCCTTCTCGATGCAGCCCTTGCTAATAACTCTGCCCTTGGAGTTATCACCAAAAATAACTGGAGGTCCTCTGACCTTGGTGAGCTCAGAAAATAGGAACTCCTCACCAGTCATATGAGCCGAGCAACCACTATCTATGATCCACTCGCTCGATCTCTGAAGTTGTGTTGCATGATCCTGTTCCTGCAAGAAAATGAAATTATTTAGGTCCCCGATCATCAGCGGGTCCTGCAGGGTTAGATCTCTGGATCATTCCTTTTGGAATCCAGACTTGAGTAATCTTCAGCTCGGTGTTACCCTTGCTGACATCACTTGTGGCCTTTCCCTTCCTTTTAAAATAATGCATGGATTTGTTTTTGGAAGGTGTGGCTGTGTGTGCGGTTCCTCTGGAAGTATTCTTCCTCCGAGGGTGTCGGAGATTTCTTTCCGACCGCTTGTGTTGCCTTGGTGGTCTCTGGAATTGTGGACCACGATGATTAGCCTTCCCAGCCCTTGAGAAAAGGTTTTGATTGGGCTCAGGCCTCCGATAGGTGTTCCTCCTATCGGGAAATATCCTTCTCTCAGTATTCCGCTGAGATTTGGATCCCTTGTAAGCATGCTGGCAACTGGCATACTTGTAAGGTTGGGCGTGGAATCTCTGGACAGCTGGTGCTGGCTGTCGGATTCCACTGGCAGCTAACGCTGACTTCCTAGCCTTAGAATATTTCGGCTTAGTCTGCGTCTTCGGGTATGCTGGCGTCCTGTCAGCAGAGGATCTTGCCAGTTGAGGATTTTGTCTTGATGACTCACCTATGTATCTGGGCTTATGGTTCCTATGCTGATCAGCCACACGGGACTGACTGGCATTACCAGCTGGTGCTGATGCATTTGCCAGTTTTCCCTTACCCTTACCAGTACTGATTTGTTCGGGCTGATTTATGCTCAAATCTTTTGTAAATCCCAACCCGGACTTATCAGAAGGCTTTCTCCAATGACTTAGAGCTGCTTCCAAGTCTTTTGAGCCTTTATTTAGAAAATTTATTCTATTTTCTTGCTCCAGAACGAGATTGTGAAAATTATCTCGCTCAGTTTTTGTAATTTGAAAATTTTGGAGCAACTCAAAGTGAGTCCTTTTCAAAGTGGCTAGCTCTTCACTGACTGACCTCGATTTTTCAATCTCCTTGGTCAAAATAGAAACTTGATCTTTCAGCGAAGTATTTTCGCCAGCCAAGACATTCTTTATTTCATAAAATTTTAAAAATTCTTTTTGAAGAATGTCTATAGTGACAGCTTCTGAGTCGGAGCAACGCGACTCAGAATCGTCTAAACTGATAGAAGGCATGATATGCATTGGGGAAGCTGATGATTGTACCTGATCATCAGCTGCAAGTGCCTCTTCACTGTCAGCACTTCCTTCAGCTGACTCTTCTCCGAAGGCTGCCATAAGTGCCAGTAGAGCTTCCTCTTCTGACTCTTCGTCTGACTCATACTCTCCGTCGTCATGGTCAGGAATATCAGGAACTTCTGTCCTGGTCAGCATGGCCTTGGCAATGGCCTTGGATGCTCGCTCTTCAAAGAGCTTCTTCAGCCTTTCCCGCTCACCCTTTTCCACCTGTGGACATTCAAATTTAAGGTGATCAGGGGATTGGCACTGATAGCAAGCACGGGGAGCTCTCTTGATGAATTTTCCATCAGATGAGCTTAGAGATACTCCCTGTTTCGACTTGGCTTTCTCCAGAAGGACAGCCAGTCGTTTCATCTGTTGCTCAAGTTCAGCGATAGAGCTCTCGCTGTCTTTTGAGTTAGATCCCGATGTGGTTGGGATCTTTTTCTGCTGGTTGTGCTGGGCAGCAGGTCTGTCAGCATGGAAGGGCTTCTTGTGCTTCAATTTGAAGTCCTTCTTGACGAAGTAAGCTTCGTCTTGAGCTTTGATGCTGGGGGATCCCATGTTCCTGATGGCCTCATTCTTGTTCACCATCTGGATATCCCACTCGTGTGCCTGCAATTGAGCAAATAACTCCTTGGGAGTCATCTTGGACAGGTCCTTCTCCTTCAGAGCTGTGGTCTTCACGAACCAGTCCTCCTTGGGCATCTTGGACAGGATCTTGGCATTAAGATCTTCATTTGAGTAGTTCCTGTCCAGTGACTTTAGCTCGCTGACGATGGCGTTGAATCTCGCCTCCATCTCCTTGATGGTTTCTCCAGGCAGCATCTGGAAGGACTCGTACTTGTCCACTGCAACCTGCAATTTGTTGCATTTCATTTGATCAGTTTCTTGACATAGACTATCAAGATAATCCCATACTCCCTTGGCATTGTCTAACTGGAGGGCTTCCTCCATCAGCGACTCTGGAAGAGAAGCCAGGATCAACTCGTGAGCAATGGAATCCAACTGATTCCGCTTCCTGTCCTCGGCGTTCCATTCGCCTTGAGGCTTTGGGATCACAGCAGCTGGACGATCTCCTAGCTGGTGCTGTATCATGGTGATCTCGATTGGCCCTTTCTCCAGCACATCTTTTATTTCCGGATGGATGCTCTTTAGAGAAATGAGCGACCTCTTTCGCCATATATCATGCTTCACAGTCTTGTAGTCGAGTAGCTTCGGATTATTCATCTTCGTGTACCTGAGCTAATCAACAGACAAACAAAGGAGTGCAAGGAAACGTGGATCTCGGTCCTAAGCGACTCAGAAACAATCGGTCTATAAGAACCTCGCTCTGATACCACTTGTTGGTCCCGGATTATCAGGGTATAACTTAGCAGCGGAAAATGTGGATAATCGTTTTCTTGCACTTGCTGGATAACCAACTGACTGGGACCTTGTCAGTTGGTAAGTCAACTTGCACTCTGCGTACTCAGCTGACTGGCGACTGGCTCGTCAGCTGGTAGCTCAAGACTTAGAATATTTTTAGCCTTGTTTACACAGTTATATCAGTTTTCAGATATACACCAGCACTTGGGTGCTGGGTTTTAAATCAGTAAGAAATGCAGAAAGCTGATAAAAGACAAAGGATTTATAGTGGTTCGATCAACTGATCTACGTCCACTCTCCAGTCGTAGCACTGGAAATTCACTATAGAGTAATCAGGTACAAGTTGCCTACGATCTATCTCTAGCTGGTGCGACCCTTGTCCACCACTTCGCTAGATCAACCGCTCCCGGTCTTGTTTCCTTCTTCAACTCTGATCAGCTGGTGGAGTGCGAGCACGTCACTTCAACCTCCACAGCTTCACTGGGTGTTTAGTTCTCCCAAGAACGTATCTTCTCAATACGGCAAAAGCCCGTAATAACTCAAGTGCTGGCTGGCACAAGAGCTGCTGTGAACTTCCTCAGAAGAGAAAGAACACCAAAGAGATCAGTAACTTACAAGCTGGAAGCTTGAAGTCTCGTGTTTGAATAAATCAACACACGGATAGCCTTTAGAAAGGCCTCGAAAGTATTTTGCTTCTACTTGCTTGAGCGTAATAAATTTGCAGTCTTTCGGTAGGTGAAGAGTATTGAATGTCAGGAAGCAAGCGTCTTAAATGTTGGTAGTTCCAACCTATTTATAGACGCGGGATCCCATTCAAATCTTCTAGCCGTTTGGACACATCCGGAAAAAGGTCTCTGTCCTCGCATGTCCTTCAGACGGCGGCAGGTAGGAATTTCCGGAAAGTGCCATGCTTTTGTCCACTTTATCTGACATTGATCTCTTTATGTCAGAACGGCACTATTCGTCAGTACGAGGAATCGAGACTGGTGTCTTGAACTGATAGACTTTAAGGTATCCTCCCTTAAAGTCATACTTTATCAGTTTATTCCTCAGACGAATCTTCTTTTTGTCTCTAAGACTCTGGGAGAGCGAATCTTGAATTCTGCTGGTAACATCCGACTGGCAGAACATACTGGTGATCTTGTGCTGGCAGTCTCTGCTGGTGACTTTGCGCTGGCACAATCTAAGTCTACCAATATGTCTGATGTTAACTCTTGGAATCTCCCATGACTGGTGGCTTCACCGCTGGTGAACAGTGTCAGTGAGAACACCTATTCTGCTGGTGAGGTTTGTCAGCCGCCTGCTGATGAAAACCTTCCCAACTGGTGAACAGTAGCCAGTCATTAGCTCTTTCTCATGCTGATGAACAGTGTCAGCACGAGTCTTTGTCAGCCGCCTTCGGATGAGACTTTCCCAACTGGTGAACAGTAACCAGTGGTAAGCACTTCTCATGCTGGTGAACAGTGCCAGCATGAGTCTTTGATCAGCTGCGACTTACAACTCAAAAGACCTAAACAGGACTTTACATTTGAGAACTAGAGCTATCTAGAGACAACTGACGCTGGTAGGACTTAGAATTTGATCCACCAAAACACCAAAACTAGATTCTAAACAAGTAGCTACTGGGGAAAGGAAACTTAGCCAAATTTCCCAACAGAGGGTCACGAGAATTTATTGGTTTATTTATTTATTCTTGTATTGATGTGATTTATTATGTGCGCACTAGTAAATAATAGGAAAGCATGCCTATTTGCTTTAATTATTTACTTTTATAAGCATGTTGCAATTTAATTTTTGAGCATGTCTTATGTGATTTATTTTATGTTTTATATTAGTTCTATAAATTCCTGGATTCATATTAATTTATGATGGAATTTTAGATATGACATAATTTATGGGAACATAAAATAATGTGTGCGCATGAAACCTTTAGAATTAAAAATTACTAAGCTGGATTTTGGTTATTTTCTAACCAAGATCATTAGACCTCCACAAATACGACTTTTCATTAGAAGTGGGGTATCTTGAAGCGTAAACGGTCTACTCGGGTAGCTTACGTTAGGGGTCCCTCACCAGCTCCAATGCGATGAGGTTTCCAAATAAAACACTTATTTTAAGATGAGAAGTGGGAGCCTCTAAGCAAACGGTCTACTCGGGTAGCTTGCATTGAGACAACTTTCACTGGTCTCTAAGATTAATCTAAGTGGGATAACAAAGGATGTTAAGGACAGGACGCATGGGTCTAGTACGTATGTCGAATCGCCTTTTAATGTCCGGAGTTAGGCTTGTGGTTACTTTGGCTTAGATGTTGCCTGGAGTATAACTCTTTTGAGATTTCCCTGCTCCGGATAGGTGAACATGGTCTTGAGATCTCCAATATTAATTTATTTTGCTTAAGATACCTGGCATGTTAAGAAATTAAAGGACCTATTAAGGTCTGGTTGAGCATTTGCCGTAAACGGTCTACTCGGGTAGCTTGCGGTGAATTAGCTTGGGCAATTGGAGGAAACAAATTGCATTGTTTTATCTAAAGGTTCTATGCATATTTGTTTCAATTGTTCGTAGTATGTGCTTACTTTAATTCGCTTATTTGTTTTCAGATATGTCTATGAACAATGTCATTAATATCCTCGCTCAAAATCCTCTCAATGGTCCGAATTTCCTAGAATGGAAACGTAATTTGGATTATATCCTTGTTGCAGAAAAATAGAAGTTTGTCCTTACTGATCCTTGTCCGCCAGTCCCAGCTGCTGATGCTACTGCCGAGCGGCAGCAGTCTTACAATAAGTGGATCAAGTCTAATAATGTAGTGAAATGCTACATGATGACCACTATGAGTAAGGTACTGCAGCTGTAGCATCAACATTATGATAAGGCTTGTGAGATTATGGATAATCTAGCAGCGACTTACGGGGAGACGGACAGAACTGTCAGATTCAATCTCATGAAGGAGATTGTGAGTAAGAAAATGTCTGAAGGCAGTTCAGTAAGAGAACACGTGGTTGCCATGACTCACCTCATGGATGAACTAACATTGCATGGTGGTGGTATTGACGCGGAAGCCCAAGTCGATATCATACTAAACTCTCTTCCCAAGTCTTTTGAAAACTTCAGGTTGAATGTTGTGATGAACAAGAAGGAGTATACTCTTAATGAGTTACTCAGTGACTTGATGGCAGCACAGTCCCTGATGGAACCCGAGAAAGGAGTTTTGGTTTCTTCTGGTAACCGGTCTGCTGCTCTTAAACGAGCAAAACCTTAGAGAACAGCTAGGAATAAGAACAAGAAAACTGCTGGTGGGAACAATGGAGTTTATGCTCCAAAGAAAAAGGCTGGGAAAGTTAAAGGAAAGGGCAAGTGTTACCGTTGTGGCAAGATAGGACACTGGAAAGCAAATTGTCCAGGTGTTAACACCAATGGACAAGGTACGTCATCATTTACATGTTTAGTATCAGTTTTCTACTCCTTGTGAGTAGTGGTTACTGTGAGTACTAATCATGTTTTTGCTGCACTATGCAGGGAATCAAGCTGATGATGCTTGAGGATGACGGGATTACCAACTCCAAGGAAGATGCTGGATATTGTTCTCAAGCTGTTGGAGTTATTTGCTTTAAGTTTATGTTAAAACTCTATTTTTAATTCAAGATCTTTTGAAGAGATATTGGTTTTGTTTTTATAAATAATTTTCATCTATTGTTATGGATTATCAGTTATTCAGATAGAGTTTTTCTATCATGATGAATAACAGTGTTTTCTATTATGGATGATTGTCTCTTCATTACTTGATTACATAAACTATCAGTGTTCTAAGGTATAATTTAAAGAATCTCTATGGAGATAGGTTACATCAGTCTAAGTAGTTTTAAGTAATTCATGGAATTATGGATTCAATCCAGGTATTCCTAAGAATGGTACTTATGATAACTACTTAGAGGTATAAGATGGTAACCAGGCCTTTTAATAGGCGATTGCATCTCTATAGGTTATTTCGTGTTTGCTCTGGTTTGCTGGTTTAAGTCTTAATCATTTAAGATTTGGATATGTTTATCTAATTCACTACAAGTCTTAGTCTCTTGCTTTAATCAAGAGCGATCAAGACTAAGGTGGAGAATAAGTTAAACAAGACCGTAAAAACATTATGGTTCATTCATAATGGTATATCTTAAGTGATGGGGTTTTACAGTATCTGACAGAGCAAAGGGATTGCATCCCAGTTAACTACACATATTATTCCTTGTTTTGGATAGTGTAAGTAAAACGAAATAAGATTCTTTAAAAAGTTAATAAGTTATGTCAGTTTTTGCCAAACTTTCATTTTTGGAAGAGCGCCAAAAGCAGTTGTGTGTTTGCTTAATCTAGTGTCTTCTAAATCAGTTCCAAATACCCTAGCAGACCTTGACTCTGTCAAAAGGGAAATGATGGGTAATTCGGCTATTAAGCTGATATAGGAAACTGATTGGTTGGAAGAAAGGTTTAAGCTAGTACTGCTTTGTGGGCTATTCCATGTAAACGAAAAAGATGGTTGCTTTGTGTACCTAGATACAAGCAAGCTGTATAGGATAAAACAATGAATCCAAATGTGGGATTCTTCTCTAATGTTTTAGAGAAGACAATTCAAATCCATCAGGAAATACCCCGTGGCATATTGAGCATATCTTCGAAGGTATGGTACCAATTGCACGGTCACCTGTGTAAGGTGGTAAACCACAAATTAATGCACCATTAACTGACAACATAAAAGGAGCATCGTTGCAGTGGGAGGCTGCCTTAACAGGCTTAATGGTACTGGTTCGTGGAAACAGTCGCTGGACTTGTTCCCAGCTTAACGAACAATATCGTACTTATCCCTTAAAGCGCAACGAAGCTGTTAAGACAAAAGATGCAGTTTAATGACGTCAAGTCATGGATTCAGAAATGAATCAGTAAATGTTGTGGTTGTATATCAGGATCAGTGATTGCCAAATAACTTTCCAGCTATAGGCAACTGATTGATATACAAGAAAAATGATCGAATGGTAACCTAGTATATTCGAGTGTCTAGGTTAGTAAGCGAGGTATGTTTCACAACAAAACTTTCTCACTGGTTGCAACTATTAAACCCATTCGAATTCTTTTAACCATAACAACACATATGAATCCAAGTATCTGGAAGATTGATGACGTCATCCGTATTTTATAAATGGGTACCTTGATAAAAGGTGACGACATCTGTATGCAATAATCAGATAAGTTATGTGCAGTGAAAAGCATCATGTCTGGAAGCCAAGGAAGTTCAAGTATGAACTTAAAGGAGCTTCAAAGTCATGAAACAGACATTTCGATATTGTCTATCGAGAATGATGGTTTCATGTACTAGTTATGTGTCAGCGGAAGCGTGATTTTCCTTGCACATTATGCAGATAGTATTTTCACATTCGGAAACGGTGTGGATATATTGTCAGGCATAAAGGATGGTTATCCGAACAGTTTCAGAAGTAGGACTTATGAGATCTTGGAACATCTTTTGAATTAAAGTCTTGTGTGGTCACAAGAAAAGTATGTTCAGGTATCTCAAGTCGATTAAATTGATTATGTGGTGTGTCGTTCATAGCAAGAAATATTGTTGTCTTTCTATATTGTAAATGAACGAAGGTAGATATCTGTAATGCTATAAGCATGTTAAACAGATATCAGTTCAACTCTGGATAGGGACATTGGTTAGTGAATGAGCCTTGTGAGTTGAATTGCATCGGATATCCAGGAGGATCATAAGGAAAGGAAATCGACCTCTAACTATGTGTTGGCCTTGGAGGAGGAGTTATAGGAGTCTAACACAGAAGTGTGTTGCGGATTCCGGTAAGAAGGCTGAGTTTTTTGACAGCTTCATTAGCTTCGCAAGAGGCAGTATAACTCAGGTGTAATCCTCTAGAGGTGTGTGTTCTGAATTTGCCTAATAAAATCACAAGTAATTGTGATTGTGTTGGTGCAATGACAAACTCAAGAGAACCCAAGACTCACAAGGTGGTGAAACACATAGGATGTGTAGTATCACATCATACGAGAAATCATGTCAAGAGGTGATGTGAATGCAGTGGAAGTGATTGAAAGTATAGACACACTTAATACTTTGATAAAGAAATGGTATTATGCTTTAAGTATAAGTGGGAGATTGTTGGGATTGTATACTGAAAGCATATATGATTAAGTGTTTTGTGCACTGGTCTTCATATATGTTGCCACAACAATGCTCGCTGTCTGATAAAACAAACTTACAACGAACCATAATATCCTATTATCTCGCCTATAGGGATGACCATATGGTGTGTAGGAGATCACAGAGGATCATATGAGTCATTTGACCTAGCGAGATATAAACAGTATCACAGCTGAGAAATTCCCTGGATAGGCTGTCGGTCTAAGCTGCGGCACATCGGTTCATAAGTGGGCTTATCCTAGCTACTTGATGTGTCGGTACATAGTTCTGTATTGATGGGATCAACAGTGGGATGTGCCATTCTCATTGACATATGAATGAGCAAGATCCCTAACATACTTCCTATGATCTTAAACCTAACTGAAGGATAAGCGGCACACACAGATTGACCGCACTTTGATTTACCATGGTGGCGAGTCTTTCATGTACTCTTATACCCGTATTTTGGGTGTTGGCAATTTGTGTGTGGCCTGCTTAGTCTGGACGTTTAGGTAAGCATATCCGTTTCAGGATGGTGACATTCCCTGAGGAGCTCACAAGGTTCATTATGCTAAACCCTGTAGGTTGAATTATTTAATTCAGGCATAAGTGAAAAGGAGTGAGTGGTATTACTCAGGAAATAAGAGATTATTTAATTATGGCTGATTGTCATAAGCCAAATTAATTAATGAATGCCTAAAACCTTAAATATGTGGATCATGTTAGTTTGGTGCAACCCGTTCCTAATAACGTGGTAATAAAGGGGCGAGTCAGCATTGTTACCGTGGTGAAGGTTAAAACAATGTTTTATTAATTAATTATGTTCTGGGTTGAACAAGGAAGGATTAATTAATAAAGAGGGCCCACTTTATTATTTGCATCTGGTCCCTGGTCTGGCCCATGAACTGCTCAAGCCCATTAGGGTTAGGGTTTCTCAAAACCCTAACACTATATAAAGGCCTTCTCTCTATCAGATCAAGTTAGACTATTCAGTATATTGAAAATTGAGAGAGAGTGGCGGCGGCGATCCAGAGGGAGAAATTGATCGTTTTCTCCAGATCTCGGATTCAACTTGGTAGATAATCCTCACCAGATTTCCAAGGAGCAAGGGAACAGATCAGAAGATCAGATCTGTAGGAACAACTATTCATTGCCGGTGTTCAGATTTAGATCCAGATCTATTTCATTGTTATTGGCTCCGATCTAGATCTGTTGATCAAACGGTGAAATCAGGTATTCTCTAAATCCATCCTCTGCAATTAATTTTGTAAGAGCATGCATAGGATCGCATGGTTTATTTAATTTAAATTTGTTCCTGGTACCCTAAGAACGATCCTTGGCAAGAAATTAATTAATGGCAACTCGTGTTGTCCATCGTAGACTCAAACCCTACAGTCTGAAGCTTTGATGAAGTTCTTGAGCACCTCGTCAAGGCTCTCCTTCTTTTTCTCCACAAAATCAGGTGGGGGCTGCTCGGTAGCGTCAGGCTGAGAGTAGGAGAAGCCTGGGTGAGGTTTAGGATGGTAGTGTTGGTATCCCCCTTGTCGTTACTGATTCTGGTAGCAACCACGATTTATGTAGTTCACGTCGACGATAGGGTCAACCTGTGCCACAGAAACAGAAGCAGAAGTAGTTAGTTTTTCAACCTCCCCCTTTAGCTTCTCAACCTCTTTCTTCAATGCATCATCCTCCTTTATCTCCACTGCTGGGACTTGCGGTCTCCTTGGATTCCCCCATTGTTGATCATGCTGGGCCATCTTTTTTGAACAGTTTCAGGGCCTTTTCTGGTGACTTGCTCATCAATGATCCACCAGCTGCATAGTCCACGGACTTTTGGCTCTCCTCAGTCAACCCTCTGTAGAAGATATGAGCTTGCTCCTCAGTGTCAACTCCATGGCCTGAGCAGCTCCTCAACAACTCATTCCACCTGTTCCAAACTTCGAAAAATGATTCATCCATTCGCTGGTGGAACTGCAAGATCTCCATTTTTTTTCGAATGATAACTGAAGGCAGGAATAATGCACCGAGGAACTCTGTTCGGAGATCAGCCCATGTCCGAATGTTGGTGCAGACCAAAGCGATGAACCAAGTCCGCGCCTGATCCCTGAGTGAAAAGGGGAAAAGGCGAAGACGGATCACGTCCTGGGTCACTCCGTTTTTCTTGATGGTTTCACACGCCTCCACGAACATCCTGAGGTGAGTATACGGATCCTCCACTGCTCGGCCTCCGAACTGGTTCTGCTGAAGCATCTGAATCAGGCCGGTCTTGAGTTCAAAGTTATTGGCGGTGATGCCAAAAATGAATCCCTCATTTTCGGGTTGCAGTCTGTACTTCTTGGCCATCGCATTCGGATCCTCATCATCAGATTCGTCTGGGCGGCGCCTTTCTCTCTCTCTTTCTCTTTCTCTTCTTTCGGCCTCGCGCCCGTCAGCTTCCCTCTCTGCCATGAGCTGCTTGATGATGTCCTTCATCTGAGTGACTTATTGGACAAGTAAGGTGGTATTCTCTTGAGTGATGAGCTGCTGTCGGGATCCTCTAAAGGTGGCATCTCATCCATGACGGTGTCAATGTTTTGTTTGGCTTTTCCCTTCCTTTTTTTGATAGTGGCCTCGATTTCTGGGTCAAAAATCTCGAGTGGCTTGCCCTGGGCCCTTGTGTTCATAACCCTGCAACAAAAACAAAGAAAAACAGGAAATTAGATACTGTGTCGATCGACACGGGTGTTTTTTGCGCATATTTCGGTCGATAGAGATTTTGTCGGTCGAGACAGAGGCCGAAAACCAGAAAAATTGAACAGGAACACACACGAAAATCAAACACCAAAAACCAAAATCAACAAACTAAATACGAAATTAAAACAGAAAAATAACAATAAATTAAATATACAACCTCAATCCATCAGATCTAAAAATAAACTAATATTCAGATAAATCTGACAGTCCCCGGCAACCGTGCCAATTTGATAACTGTAAAATAAAATAGCAAATAATTTTTTTACACCCTAAGGTGGTCGATCCCATGGGGACTGTGCAATGAAAAATCCAAAGTACTACGTAAATTCCAAGGAAAAACAGTCTAATTTTCGTACCTAAGAGTTCATATTTATAGAGGGGGGAGAAAGACCTAATTAGGCATTGGATTAAAATAGCAAAAACTGCCAGAACAGGCCAAAAATAGTCTTATCGGACATCTGTGTTGATCGACAGGAATCCTATTGATCGACACAACCTTCAACTGCAACTTGGTCCTCTGTCTCAAACGACGGGGAAAATTTCGATCGACAGGAATGCACGTGTCGATCCCCTTCTGCGCAGTCTCACAGTTTTGGCCATAACATTTGCTCCCAAACTCCGATTGACCCGATTCCAGTTGCGTTGGAAAGCGAATTCAAAGATCTTTCTCTTTCCAAGCTCCATTAGCTCAGATTCCACGTGTGAAACAATTCGTGACTGTTTCTTTGAACATCATTTGCTTTTGGTACGGGTTTCCAATGATTTTGGCCTAAAACCTGCAAAAATCACCCATCAAAGGCATAACACCCTCCAAAATAGACTCATGCACAATAATAACTAAAAAAATACAATAAAGAACTTGAAACAATGGAGAAAAATATAAATAAATGAGTATAAATAAGACCTTATCAGATCACCGGTGAAGTAAAGCCTAGAGGAATCAAAAAAGGAGGACTCTACATTACTGATTGGGAAAGTGGTCAACAAGCATCATGCTTCATAGCATTCAACAAAGAAGAGACAAATTGGCTATGGCTCAGAAGGCTAACCCATCTGATCTTTAGAACCATCAACTATATTTTCAAAAATAACATTGTTGCAAGTTTACCACAAGAAACCTTCAAGAAGGAAGGAGTATGCAGAGCCTGTCAACAAGGAAAGCAAGTTAAAGCGTCCTTCAATTCAAATCCAGAAAAGGCCACTTCAAACAGAATCCTTGAGCTAATGCACATGGATTTATTCGGCCTTGTGACACCACCCACTGTAGGTAACAAACAATATACTCTAGTTGTTATTGATGATTATTCCAGGTACACATGGGTGAGGTTACTCAAAAGCAAGGACGAGGTGAAAACTATCCTTTCAGAGCTGATAATTAGAGTTTAAAACGATAAGGAGCTCACAGTCAAAAGGATAAGATCCGACAATGGTACAGAATTTTGCAATGGAACATTGATGGATTTCTACGCCAACGCTGGGATAAGACATGAAAGGTCCACTGCAAGAACACCCCAGCAGAACTGTCTAGTAGAAAGAAGAAACAGAACTTTAAAAAAAGTCGTGCGTACAATGCTAGCCGATACGAATCTGAGTCAAAGATACTGGGGAGAAGCTGCAATGAATGCTTGTTGCACACAAAACAGAAGCGGGTGGAATCTTCGCTTCAACAAAATTCCCTATGAAATATATCATGGTTTTAAGCCTTCTTCAACTCGTCTTCGTATTTTTGGTTCATCATGTTGTATCCATAATAATGGGAAATTGAAATCAAGTACTTTTTCTCCCAAAGCCGATAAAGGAGTGTTCCTAGGATATGGGCATCCATCTCACAAGGGATATAGGGTGCTTAATAAGACAACCAAACTTGTGGAAATAACTGGCAATGTTATTTTTTATGAAGCTACTTTAGTGCGAAGGACCATAAGAAGTCAAAGAGATGAGTCTCATGAAACCAATGATGTCAATGGACCTTCGGGATCAAATACTTCCGAAGTTGAACTGAATGATCCGACTAGGTTAATGAATGAATCATCATCTCTACTGGACACCTTGATTGATCTATCTACAGTCAAGAGGGCCTCTGATGCAATTTGTAATGCTGAGGCCACCATACAATCTCTCAAAAAACATACAGACCAATAGGGAACTCAAGGAGATGAAGTTGTCAAAATGAATAGAGATACAACTGAAGGTTCCCAGAATGGCGAGAGAATTTCTGAAGACATCCTTGCTGATGACAACCAGGAGCAGACTATTGCAGACATGAGTACTACACAGTGATACAAATCCAGCAGATGACATGCCAGAAGACAATCCTTCAGCAGAAGACAACTCAACAAGGGTAGCAGATAGCTTGGAAACCCTACAGCTTGTTGATGTACCAGTTTCAGAGGAACCCATCGGACCATCCAGCAGTCAAATCATTCCTGTAGAAGAACCACAAATACCCAAATGGCTGCTCAGAGATCATCTTACTAAAGCGATTCTAGGAAATATTGTTGATCCAATCCAAACAAGACATAGTGCACTGCGTGCTTGCTTTATATCACAGGAAGAGCCTACCAAAGTAACAGACGCGCTCAAATCAGCCGACTGGATCAATGTAATGTAGGAGGAACTATCAGAGTTTACAAGGAATCATGTATGGGATCTCGTTGATCGTCCAACACATCAATCAGTAATAGGAACCAAATGGGTATTCAAGAATAAGCAAGACAAAAATGGACTCGTCGTTCGCGACAAAGAAAGATTAGTTGCTACAGGATATGTGCAATGCGAAGGAATAGACTTCGACAAGAATTTGCTCTAGTAGCTCGCTTGGAAACAATCAGATTATTCTTAGCATAAGTTGCTCATCATGGATTCACGGTATTTCAGATGGATGTCAAGAGTGCATTCCTTAATGGCAAATTAAAAGAGGAAGTCTACATGGAACAGCCTCCAGGTTTCGAATGCGGAAATAAGGTGTACAGACTAAGGAAAGCTCTCTACGGACTAAAGCAAGCCCAAGAGCTTGGTATGAGACGTTATCGCAATTCTTGCTGAAGAATGGATTCAGAAAAGGAAAGTGAAATAGAACAAATGGCTGCGCAAGGAGGAAGCCAAATTGTTACAATCATGGCAGAAGTTGATCTGGAAACAACGACAGACCAGATTCCAGCAAATGACTCAAGAAATCAGGAAGCAGAGATGAGGAATGCTAATTCAGAGATTGTCGTACCAGAACACGTTCAGCAGACCATCACAACCACTGAGGGAGCAGATGCTGAGGGACCCACTACTGAAGCAAATACCTCGCTCAGTGCTGAATCGCAAGCACGACTACAAGAAGAGCTCACAACAAGTGTGCGATCTCGGAATGAGCAATATCTATGTCATATGGGTATTGAACCTTCTACCGTTCCAGGATGGAATACAGAGGTAGATACCACAAGTGTGCTCGAAAGAACTATAGAATCTATCTGGAAACAATGAATTCCAGTTCCCAGCTCTCCAGAAGTTTCAGGTATATCCTTTAGTGAACTACCTAGCTCTCATGATGAAGAAGATGCAGGAACTATCACAGATGGAGAATCCATATTCTGAGAAGAATCTCTAAGAGTGCCCTTGGAAGGACCACCCGACAGGAACTACAAAATAAAGCGGATTGCGAAGTGGTGTCCTCCTGTCACAACAAGAGATGAAGAGAATGAGAATCTCATCTACTGGGCACGAGACATAAGCATGTTCATCGAAACTCAGGCTGCCGCAGAAGTCAAGGACTCATATCCTGTTGAACTCTAAGGGGAGTCGTACGGTCAAGACTCATTGAGAATATAGTTCAAGAGATGGCGATTCTTTGATTATGCCGCTCATGAATTACATTATGAGGACCGCTCAATAATGATGGCAAGGATGTGTCTTAATTATTGGAGGAGTGAAGAAGAATGGGTTGATGATTTGATGGATCAGACATCCAAAAGACAATATACGGAGAAGCAGGTTGCTGCAAGGCTACATAAGATCCAGGCTCACAGAGCAGCCACCGGAGATCGATCACTGCCACCATCAGAATATGCCATAGAAGACTCTCCACCATTCACCTAGAAATTCAAATCTCCTGCCACCAGACGTCAAATGGCCGCAGTTGAAGAATTGAAGAAGAAACTAGCAAAAGAGCAAGCCGCACGAAAGAGAGAAGAAGATAGGAGGAAGGTGTTGGAATTTAAGGAGAAAATTCTCAACCCACTCTTCAGCAAGCCTTTTAGAGTACATAACTTAAGGTCATCCGCAAATATCTCTGATAAAGAAGAAGGAAGGGAAACCACACAATCTATAATGGCTCCGGCTAATCAACCATTCACTTCGACTCCAAGATTGGCAACCACCGCTCTCATGACTACCACCAAAAATCAAATTGTACCTGCTGAGGAATCTTCGTTCATGGAAATTGAGCCTTTGAATACCAGCACTTATCATAGAGATCTCCAACAATATATTCATACCATGGTAGGACAGAGTATTGGAGAAAATATCTACCTAAGTGTTTGAAGCTAAAGAAAAAATTTGTGCTATCCAACTTGACAACTTCGAGACCTTCTCCACTAAAATTTTTGTTGCGATCAAAGAGGGGGAAGAGAAGAGGTTAACTGAAGAAGCAGAAAGTAGAATGGAGCAAGAAGACAGAATTCGTCATTTGGAAGCAAGAAGACTACAGGAAGAAGATCTAAGGAGATAACGCGAAGAAGAAGAGAGAGAAGAACAGAGAAAAATTGAAGAGAAGGAAAGGATCAGAAGACAAGAAAGAGAAGCTCTCGTGGATAACTTCATGAAAAAGACAACGGAAGCTCTCAACAAAATGAAGAAGCCCACTGCCGGTTCTTCAGGTGCTAAGAATGCTGCTGATTCAGACTCCTCAATGACAAAGAAGTAATATCTCTCTAATCTCTAAATTTCCTAGCTGACTGAACTTTTTTTTTTATTTCAATTTTGGTTATGTGGGTGTACAACAGAACATGAGACTTGAATGAAAACTAACCCAGGTTGAAGACAACATCTCATTGTCCAATGCTGATTTAAAATGAAAGAGTTGAAATCACACACTTAGTGTAATTAGCAAACTGCGTGGAATGTGATGTGTATGGAATGTTCCGTGATTGCTTGATGATATTATACGTAAATATGTTTTATGCTTACTTGGAAAAAAGACATTGAAGCTATTTACCTGATTGATTTTTTTTTAGTAATATCCTTGATACGTTAAGGGGGAATGTTTAGGAACAATACTGAGTCTACGGGAGTTGAGACACTGAGAATAGAATTGATAGGAAATTTTTATAATCTCAGTAATCAGCGTTCCCATGATCAGTTAGAACTAAAGCTTAAAATAGAGGCTTTGATCGCACCAAAAAGGGGGAAATTGTCAGGAATATTGTTAGACCCCACTCATGTAAACCAATTCATAATCATAGTTTGATATATTTTGGTGCATCAAAGCTCTAGCAACTTAGTATCGAGTCAATTGCAAAAAGTCATGTATAAGAATTCATACTCGAGTTGTAATAGAATAAGAGAAAGAAAGAATCTGGCTTGCTGAAGGAGTTAGCAAACTTGCCAAATTGCTGAAGATTGCTAAAGAGGAAAGAAAGGCTAGCAATGCGGAGGAAGCGACAAGGATGCTGAAGAAGGAACTCCAGCGAACTACGGAGACATCCGACGAACATCAGTAGCCAGCAGACAACAATCAACAATCAAGAAGTTATAGAGCCGAATATCACACGGATTATAAATTACAAGAAAAACCAACCAATCAAGAGTATGGAACAATCATCACGAAGAAGAAGGGTTCGGACCTACAAAGGACCCGTTCTGACAAGAGACGGCTAAAGATAGATGTTATGCCAAACAGAGACAAGGAGACATGAAGAGTCTCTGTCCACTTCAGAAAAGGAAGAATGCAGATAGGCGAGCATCCCCTTTGAGTCTAATGGATAAGATTCAAACAGCCGTTTGAATCTTCACCTATAAATAGGTGTCATCCTTATTTGATTCAAAAGTTCACGACTTTCTACATAAAAGAGATAAACTCATTCTCTCTATCACAGAACTCATCCGAGCTAAGTTCTTAATTGAAGCTTCTTGCAGGCTTTCATGATAAAAGCTCGAAGACTTGTGAAGTTTATCTTCCTAAGGTAATATTGGGATTCCTTCTAATCTAGAAAGAATCTAGCAGTCACTATTGTGGTGCAAGAGTGATTCGTACGGGCCACGCCAACACAAGGATAGGTTCTGAGAAGAACTATAAACTCCCAGCAGTCGACGTCCAAGGAGAAGGGAGGTTTTTCCTCACTCTAAAGAGCAACACCAGTTGAAGATTGGAGATCGAGGTGCTTGAAGGTGAGCGTTGACCAGACGGAGGAGCTGCTCAATGTTAGAGATCAGGCCTAATCTTGTACTCATTCTTCTAGTGAATTTTCAGTCAAAGGACTGGAGAGTGGACGTAGAACAATTGTTCGAACCACTATAAAACCCCTTGTGTCGTTAACAGTTTTATTTCCTTATTACTTGTGCTTAAATATATTTAAAACTCAACACATCAAATGTTGAAGTATAAACTGCAATCGAACTAACAAATATAAGAGCTAAAACATCTAGATAAACACTTGCTTAGTCGAGACCTTAGCAAGACACGTGCAAGATAAAATCTAATATTTTTGCTGCATATAAAACACTCTGATCGAGGACCAACACACGCCACCAAAGAATCAATATTGTCCTTCCCCTTTGTAACCATGTTATGAGGAACATGTTGCATGGACTCGGTATATCCCCATATTTAAGGTTATTGACATTCATTAATTAATTTAGGCTCTGATAGGCCTACAAATTAATTAGTATATTTTATACATATGTTATACCATTCAATCATTTTCACTTAAGCCTTAACTTAATCAGCCTACAGGACTCTTGTGTAGTGAACCTTTTTAGCTTCTTATAGAAAACCACCACCGTATACTGGATATGTTTACCTAACTACAGAACTAGAAGTGGTAATTTGTATAACCCAGAGGGCGCAAATTCTCGGACTGAAAAACGAGACAATATTCTCTTGTCCATTTCAGATACTTGAGAATGTGCTCTATCGCAGTCTAGTGCGCTTGTCTAGGGTTAGACTGATATCTTGCTACCATGCCAACAACAAAGCAGATATCTGGTCTCGTGCATAGCATAGCATACATGATACTTTCAATTGTAAAAGCGTACGAAACCTTACTCGTTTCTTCTTTCTCCTTTCGTGTCTTAAGAAATAGATCCTTAGAAAGATGAACATCGTGTCTGAAAGGTAATAAGCATTTTCTTAGTCGTTTGCATGCTGAAACGAGCAATCAAAGTATCCACATATTTAAGCTTGAGATAATGCCAACATCCTCTGCTAGCAATCATGCAAGATTTTAATACCGAGGATGCATCTGGATTTTCCAAGATCATTCATTTGGAACTGTTCGGATAACCACCTTTTTATGTCTGACAGTACCTCCACATTCTCGTCAAATAGGAGAATATCATCTATATAAAGTTCAAGGAATACCACACTTCCATTAACACACAGACGGTAGACACAACATTCATTCGAACATTGTGAAAATCCATAGGAATTTAAACAACAAACATGAATATTAGCATCAGTAACCACTACTCATAAAAGAGTAGAAAACAATACTATGACAAGCTTCTTTGCAACTGATACCATACCTTGTCTCTTGGTGCCTGCACGAGGACAATTTGCTTTCCAGTCCCCTTTCTTACTGCAATAGTAACAATTGCCCTTTGCAGCCTTCTAAGTACTTTTCTTAACCCCAATGTTCTTATGAACATCTTCCTTATTACTCATGATAGTTGGTCATTTATTCTTTACCCCCTGGGTGCAGAAGGACACCAACCAGAAATAAGCAAAGTTGTCTTTTCAGGTTGCATCATTGATTGCACTGCCATTAAGTCACTAAGTAACTCATGAAGGGTGTATTTCTTTTTCTTCATGACAATGTTAACCCTGCAGTTCTCAAAGGACTTGGGTAGAGATTTGAATATGGTATCGACCTGGGATTTCCCATCAATTCCTCCTCCACGTAGCGTTAGTTCATCCATGAGGTGGGTCATGTTAACTACGTGCTCTCTCACTGAACTTCCTTCAATCATTTTCTTACTCACGATTTCTATCATTAGATTAAATCTAATAGTAGGTATCTATGAGACTGTCCATGTTCTCATTAGCTCAATCATAGTGCTGATGTTTTTGCTGGAGCATCTTAAACATGGCGGTCATCATGTAGCACTTGGCCACACTATTGGATCTCACTCATCTATCGCATAGATTCATCACTCAGTGTAACCTTTAGATAAACCAATTACAACTGTTTACTCCAATAGTCCAAGAAAATTCACTTAATTGAGTAGACATTTATGGCGAACTACACAACCAGGTCAAACTAGACCCTTTAATTTCGAACCATGGCTAGTTTTTTTACAAAAGAAATTATTTTTAGAAATAGCTAAGACCATGTTGGCCTATCTTGAGCAGGGACATCATTCATGAGTTATACTCAGGGAACGTCTAAGCCAATTAACCACAATTCAAACTCCGCATTTGAAACTGAGCGATTTAGCATACATACATGACCCATGTTGCACGCCCTTTCATGTGGTTTGTTATCTCATTTAATTTAATCTTAGAGTACTTGTGAATGTTGTCTCAATGCAAGCTACTTGAGTAGACATTTGCTCAGAGGCTCCAACTGCTCATCTTTGAGTAAACGTTTTATATTGAACTCTCATCGCTTAGAGCTGGCAAGAGGTATTCTCACACAAACTACTTGAATAAACATTTACGTTTGAATTTTCTTACTTCTAAGAGAGACCGTATTTGTACAGGTCTTATGATTTTGATAAGATTAAAATCTAGTTTAGTATTTTTAATTCTAAAGGTTCTATGCGCACACTTTATTTTATATCACCATAAATTCTGCCACCTCTTAAATTCCATCATAAAAAATTATGAACTAATAGTTTTAGAAATAATTTAAAAACATAAAATAAATAACATAAAGCATGCTTAACAAATAATCATGCTTGAACAGTAAATAATAAAGTGTTTGCATGCTTTCCTATTATTTACTAGTGTGTAAATAATAAATCACACCATTCAAGATTAATCACATAAATAAATAAATAAATAATAAAATTTTCGTGGTCCCTCAGATGCAATTACCTGGGAAATAAAAAATTCTTATAGCCCACGGTAGCATTCTACCACCATCTTGAACCATTTGCCCTCATAGTTGTCGCCAGGCCAATGTCGTAGATGGGGCCCTATCGCTGCTAGCCATCGGAGGAAGCCTGCAAGTGCAAGAGACATGAACACAAGTTCATGCACGCACACACAATGGGCGAACCCATGCACTGCGGGCAACCTACACTGCCTTCCGATCTTGCTCCTCTTCCTTGTAGTCACCCACATGGTGGACTGCATCAACAATCATGCAAGAGTTACTGGAAAATACGTGCGCAGCTATGCAAGGAAGAAGGAGCATGACCCAAAACTGCGGGAAAACTAGGGTTCCGCTGCGCTGCAGCTGCCCCGATGATGCGCCACCACCATTCCGGCCAAACTTGCCGGGTATTACATCCAGTCGTGAAAAATTTGTGTCACCTCGTTCATGTCCTTCATTTTTCATATTTCTTCTGCTACAAATTTGAATAAAAAATTAAAATTAAATATATTCCTCAAATACTTCGAGTTGATGGTTCTCTTATGTAATTTGCCAATCCCAAACTTTACTTTCTTTGAGCACTACATCTCAACATACATGAATTTTGTTGTAATGTGGTTTAAGCAACCTATGCGCCTTGCTCCCTTCTTCTACTCCAAAGTAGACGTACGACTGATTCTTGTTGTCGAGCTTCTTAAGGTGGGGATTGGTCACCTTAGCATGCGCAGTGCTTTCAAACACACGAAAGTGTGATTGGTGCGGCTTCTTTCAGTTCCACATTTTGAACGACGTCTTCTCTCAAACAACTTTTATCAGCAGTCGGTTGAGGAGATAGCCTTGTTGGTCCCAAATCAGAGTTATCGTGGTGAATAGCAAATCACTAACACACGAATGCAGCGGAAGATTAATGATTATCTTGCACTTAAGTTCTTGTCAAAATGTTTAGCTCAAGGTAGTAGTTAGGGTTTCTTACAGGTAGATACTCTAGCAACTATAGATGTTAGGTTTCAAATCACTACAATCAAACATCAAGCAATAAAACAGTAATGAATACACAAGATTTATAGTGGTTTGATCTTAAAGATCTACGTCCACTCCTCAGTCGTATCACTGAGAATTTCACTAAAAAGATATTTGAAGTACAATGAATCGCCTATCTCTTGTAGCAGGTAGTGAGCTTTCGACCTAGCCACTACAAGGCTATCCTCCGATGCTTCAATCTCTTCGGCAACAGCTACAGCCAAGTCAAGGGCGCACCTTCGTAAACCTTGTCCTTCACTGTAATGGAGGTTTTATAGTTCTCTCTTGAACTTTGTCTGGTTTTGGCAATAGCCCGTCAAAGTTAATCCCTTTTCAGATGGTCTTCTTCGTCCAAAAGAGTTACTTGCTTTTTCTTCCTTTCCGGCGTTGTACAGTTGCTTTTTACCTACTTCGGGTAAGGCTTTCGTCATTTGTTGTACCTTATATTAGAACGGGCATCTTTAGCAAGTCGTTGCTAAGTATTTCCTTGCTTAGCATTCTATCGGAGAATGCTGGAAATACTCTGCTAAGCCTTTTGATTGCTGAGCTCTTCTTAGCATTCTGCTACGTCTTTTGTTTGCTGAGCTCTTCTAGCAATCTGCTAAGTACTAGCGAATGCTGACTCCTTCAGCATTCTGCTATCACTCGATATCTTGACTTCTGATTGCTATAGCTTTTTGGCAATCTCTTCCGTAGCAGCGAATGCTAACACTTTTAGCATTCTACTAGATCTTTACTGCTGACTACTGAGTAAATACTCTTAGCAATCTCTCCTTTACTTTAGCAATTGCCCTTCTAGCATTTGTCTGCTATCTTCTTACTGTAGTAGCGAATGTTGACTCCTTCAGCATTCCGCTATCTTCATTCTGCTGAGTGCTAAGCGAATGCTTCTAGCAGTCTCTTCTTCAACATATGATTGCTAGCACCTTAGCAATCACTCTTCTTAGCACATGACTATTTTCTTCCTTAGCAGTCATCCTTGTCTGCTGACTTCTCTAGTAGCTACCATCTGCTGAGAATACTTCTAGCAATCTAATCAATTACAACTCGATATTTTTCCTATAAAGGACATTACACGAGAGTTGCTAGACTATTCTAGACTTCAGCAACGATCGACCAAACTACTAAGGCTTTGATTCAACAAAAATTTTTACAATTTTGATCTAAGGGAGAATTACAACATAATTCCCAACAATTTCCCCCTTTTTGGTGCAATCAAAGCCTACTAGCTAATTGTTGAATCTAAGAAGGAAAAATATACGAGTTTACAAGTGTTCAAATCTAGCAGACTATCTAAGAATTTAACCAACTTAAATTTTAGCAAGGATTGGTTAAAAAATTCCCCCTCAACAAATGCTGGGAAATATTTCTCGATTAAACACAAGTAAAAATGCTACTTCGGAATATGCTAGAATCTAGCACCTAAATTATTCAGCAAGCATTTTACCAACCATCCAGAGACATAATACTCAGCATCCACATGCAATTTTCGTTGAATACACAAAAAGTGTCTATCAACTAAGACACGCAGAAACCAGAAGTGGACAATGAGAAATTGTCTAAGTCTGATCCAATTTCATTTATGATTGATTATTACAAGT
>JAPKLW010004266.1:0-28951 GCA_026898455.1 Plectranthus barbatus
TATATATATAATGTTACATAAAAGTTGTCTAGTTACCCCATGTCCAGCCAGGTCGTTCATGAATCTTGCAAGAACTTCGGAGGCTCGTAATATTGGTGGATTGTTTGTAATCCAATCAAAATCGTGTTGTGTAGTATCATCCCCCGCTCCAACTAAAGAAGACACTACAACCATGCTATGACCACCAGATACAAGTGCCACCTTCAAATACTCATCAATGGTTGGAACACAGTTGCTATAGCACCATTCTGCCTCTTCCATATATGTCTTCACCAACTCTTTCATCTGTCATTAATTAATATTATATATTTAAAAATAATAAATTGTTAAATTTTAATTAAATATAGTAATATACCACTTGTATTGCATATTGAAGACGATATGATTGGCCTCGTTTTGCCATTTCTTCTTCCATTTCCGCATAAACGCCTAAAAGAGCCTCGTAACATATTCTCATGTAGGGTGGCAATTCATCAGCAGCGCTAATATCCCAACTGAAAATATCACAAAATAAATCAGATACTTGGAGATCAATTAATTATGAAATAATGTAATTAGTGTTAATGTAGTATCATGACATTTCAACAGCATGGGTGAATAGTCGGAGTTCATCTAAAGTTCCATAAACGTCGTAAAAATCGTCGACGATTGTTGTCACAGCAAGGACTTTGGCTAGAAATATTCTTCCAACATTGTAGTGTGGCTCAAAATAGACTCCCAAACTCCAAAAGTAGCACTCCACTGCTCGATCTCTTGCAAAAGTTAGTTTACTTGCAAGCTCTAAATTCTCCCACCACCTGTAATAATGAAATAGTCTCCGCTTGGTGAAGTGGGATACAAAATTAAAATAGACAAAACATTGTCTTATATATAATGCTCACCTTGTAATGCAGTTTGCTTCTTCTTGATGCTTCTTTTGCAATATATTGAAGTCCCATTTTGCAAAATTTACTAAATCTTTGTTATGAGACTCATCTTCTTGATACGTAGATATGAATTTCTTGACTCCCAACCTGACTATAGTCTTGCTAATTGGAAATTCCAAAGCATCCTTCACTCTTCTTAAAAGAGAAGTAGTGATGGTTTGGTGGATTAAAGACTTGAGATGAGAAGAAGAAAATTGTAGTGCTTTGTCAAGAATTTCCTCCCCGTGTAATCCGTAATACGATGCTTCATATAAGCTCAACATCCCTTCAACGTCGTCTATCAACGAAACTTTAAAGTTTTCGTCTTCATCAGTGAACTTTTTAAACACATCTGCAGTAAAAAAAAGGAAAAAAAAAAAAAAGATCATCTCGGTGCGTAATTGTTATCTTATGTATAGAAGAAGTTGAGAATGATTTGAATATTCTTACCACATGAGACGCGGTAACCTTGATTTCTAAGAAGACGAAAACAAAGAGCAACAACACGTAGATCATCATTGTCATTGCTAAGCTGTGCTAAATAAGTGTTGTGAATATTTTGCAAGGATTCATGGATTTCTTGTTGGAATTGATAGGCAACCCCTAGACGTTGGATTGTATCGATGAGTTCGATCTTGAGCGTTGAATTGTCTGGAGTTTGAGCTAGCAAGTTCTTAACCTTCTCTTTTTGTTTGTCGAGTTGTTCCTTCTCAGCAACACTAATTTCCTGTAATTATCAAAAGATAAAGACATTTATCCATGAATTATGTATAAAGTGAAATTATATAAATTTAATGCAACAATTAACCGTTGGATCATAAATATACCGTAACATCAGAAGTATACGAAAGAAAATGATTCTTCCAAACACTCGGATGATAAGTTTTGGATTTACGAATATCTTGCACGCTTGTGTTATTCATTGAAAAGGGAGCAACAACTGCACATATTTGAGCCATCTTATGACAATTTGAGCTATTCTTTTATCTGATGATATTTATAGATGATAAATAGCTATATTTTAATATTTAACTGTCCAAGTTGCCACCACCCCCTTTATGTTTTTTATTTTATTTTATTAAAAAAACTATTCTATTGTTGAAAATGTTTCACGCGTGTCTATCCTACATTATTGTAGTTTGTATATTTATGAATAATTAAATTTGAAAACATATCATTCTAAAATTTATAGCTTAAGTCAAGGCCTTGCAATTTAAAGAAGTATGGTCAAGTTCGGGGGCGGAAATATAGTTTATTATTTTAATTTCATGGAATCTATGTATTATAATTTTATTTTTTTTAAATTATATATTATAAAATTTTCTAATTCGGTGGAGGTGCGCTTTCCCTAGTTTTAATGTAGCTTCGGCTCGGGTCAAGTTGATGACTAATTAAATGCGTGGACAAAAGTTTGGATTCTAACCTCTAATTTTTGTGATTGCAAAAAGCAAATTCTATATCATTTCCATACATTTGTCCAAAAAAACGCTGCACATTTGAAATTCAAATATATCCATGGTCGATTTACTCTCATAATATTCTAGCTAGCATGAGTATGAGTATATAATATTTATAAACACTAATTGTAAAGTTCTAATCTCTCCCTACAAAACCAGCTTGTAAGTAGAGGGACCTTCACCATTATATAGTATACTTCCATGTCTATGACTGATATGGGATAATTCAACACCAATAAAATCAAACTCATTAAGGAAAAAAAGAATGTGAGAATGGACAATATTTTGTTCACATTAACTTATAAAATTATTTACGAAACCACTTTGAATGGATAATTTAACATAAAATTAATTAACTATAACAAATTTTAAGATAATAAAATTATTTGGATAATTTTTTAATTTTAAATCCTCCAAAGTAACTTTAATGCTACCCATAGGCTTAGGCGGATGGATATGGTTCAAGGCTACAATTGTTACGGAATTAATATCGCATTACGGAAGTAAGGACAATCACAATAGTGAAAATAATTTCAAATAAATGGAAGCACACGAGATTACAATCACAATAGTGAAAATAATTTCAAATAAATGGAAACACAAGAGATTTTGATACTCAATTTCTAAATATTGGAAGCACTATCTGATAACTCTTATAAAAGAGTTATATTTCTCCTATTTTAGCTTGGTTTGGAGAGCATTTGAGTCGTGTTCTATTCATTATTCGTGCTTTTGGTCTAGTCTTTAGGTGTTAGAGTCTTCTTATGCTTATTTCGAGTTTTAGACTAAATACCGGTGTTTTTGGAGGGTTTGGAGTGAAAATCCCGTGCAGGAAATTTCCCTGTTTCTGAAGCTTTTGCTGGAGCAAAGAAAAGAATGCTATATAGCATTACGATCGAGCTGGGCAGACTCTTAGTCAACTTGAGTCAAAACAGCGGAATGACTTGGAAGAATTCATTTTAGCTGAGTTGGGAAGTGCGAAAAAAGCTGAATTTCATCCACTTTCTCCAAGGACAGTTTGGGAATATAGCTAAAGAGGAAACCTAAAAATTGGGGAAGGTATAAAAGCGAGTTATTGAAGAAAGAAGAGGAGCCCCATCTTTTGCAACAACACACACATTTCGTAGAGAGAGAGAGAAACCAGCTGGGGAGAAATCTTGAAGCTGGAGAAGAGAAGATCGAGCTGCAGTTTGCCACGGAGAGAGATCAGTTAGAAGTCGAGGAATCATTCCTCTTGTTGATCGATCGAAGGGGGAAACTTCATCTTTTTCTTCTTTACCTTTGATTTCAGCTTTTTAATTATGAATTCTACATTTCAAGAAATGATTTCAGCTCCACTCTTTGTAAATATGAGCTAAACCCACTTGGCTTGGCTATGGATGATGCTTGTTTGTCCTTAATCTACATGTGAACATTGTTGATGGCATGGAATTTTGAGTGTTCGAAGGTTTAATTTCTTTAATTGCAGCTCTTGCGGGAACTTGTAGTTGTGATTCATGCTTAATCTTGGTTTGGAAAAATTAGGATTAAGAGTAGAAGCCTTGAACACTACACAATATATGCATAGGAATATGTGGATGTTGTGTTTGCTTAAATGTCAGAGAGAGTTGTAAATGGTGTTGGACCTAATTTGAATTTGGGCATAAGAATATGTTAAACTTAATTAGGAAAATCTATCTCACCTATTTTGGGAAATCTAGTTGAGAACAATGGTTTGGCAACAACTTAATTCTGTGATGTTGCAATTGTTGTAGCATGTCTGTTGAAGCAAGATGATTCCTTAGCCTAAGTCATTTTTATCATTTGAGTAAAGAAATTTGTCAAATTTGATTTTCTCGTTATTCCTCTATTTTTGTTATTCCCTATTTATATGCTTGCTATTATTTTTCCATTTAAATCATGCCTAGATTAATCAAACCAACCAACTCATTTTCCTCATCAATTAAATCAAGTTGAGTGTTTGTGCACCTTTACCCATTCCCTGTGGATCGATACTCAGAGGATACTCCGTTTTATTATTACTTGTGACAGTGTGCACTTGCACTAGTGTGTTTCACACATGAGCAAGTTTTTGGCGCCATTGCCGGGGAAGGCAATTAAGCTGTTGCTATTCAATTCGCTTGGTTTATTGATTTTATTAATTTTCATTGCATTTTATCCGAAAAAAAGTAATATGTGTGCTATTTGTTTAGGTTTTGTTGGTGTATAATCAAGAGCCTGTCCCGGAGATATTTCTATTTGATTCTGAAATTGAAAGGACCTTTCAAAGAAAACGGAGAAGGCAACGAGTGCGAAGAAGAGCTATGGTTGCTCCCGCTAATGAACAGATACCGCGTGATGTTGTGTTGCAGGCCATCGACAAGGACCGAATTGTGGTTGATTATGCTAATGATGTGATACTTAACATGCGGCCTGTAATTGTGAAACCTGAAATTGGAGCTCGGCAATTTGAACTCAAGCCGGTGATATTCTAAATGTTGCAATCCATTGGCCAATTTGGGGGGTGGGGGAGAGCTACTGAAGACCCACATTTGCATCTTCAATCGTTTCTAGAAGTCTGTGATTGCTTTAAGCTGGATGGTGTGACTGATGATGCTCTGCGGTTGGACCGATTCCCGTTCTCTCTACGGGATCATGCAAAAACATGGCTGAACTCCCTGCCATCGGAGTCAATTCGGACATGGATTAGCTGCTCAAGGTTTTCTTGACCAAGTATTATCCTCCTACCAAGAACACACAATACAGATTGGAGATTATTTCATTCAAACAAGGAGACGAGTCGGTGAGTGAAGCTCGGGAACGCTACACGGAGCTGCTGCGAAAATGCCCCCAGCACGGTATACCACACAAGATCTTGCTTATCTGCAAATGGAACTATTCTGTCCAAGACATACACTGAGGCTTGTGAGATACTCGATAGAATCACTATAAAGAGTGGTCGATGGTCAACATCATGCCAAATACCCAACAAGGTTGCTGGGATAAGTGATGTAGATCTAGTTGAGCTTATTACTGCACAGATTAAATTGTTAGGGACTTCGCTGAAATCAATTGAGAAGAATATTGTTGTTGGAGCAGTGAATCAACAAGCTGTGGTTCAGCAACCCCATGTGTTGTTGCAGCATCAACCAACTGTTAATCCGATTGTGGCGGAAGTATCTTGCGTTTATTGTGGGGGAACTCACCAATTTGATGATTGTAGATTTAACCCTGTGTCGGTTAATTACATTGGGCAGCATGGGGGAAATAGAAACAACCCGTACTCAAATACTTATAATTCCGGGTGGAGGAATCACCCTAACTTTTCCTGGTTCACACCACAACAAGAAGTTGGAGGAGGTTCAAGCCATCAGCAGCAAATCCAAATGACTTCATCAGATTACCAGAGACTCCAGCTGGAGCAGAAACCTTTCCAGCAGCCAATGCAACAGCAAATGCAGCAGCTGCCACAGCAAAGACAGAATCAGCAGCAACAAGGCAGCTCACATGAAACCTTGTTGAAAGAACTTATAGCACGTAAAAATGGGAAGGTATAGAATCAAGATGCTCTCATCCAGAGTCAAGCTGCATCTTTAAGGAATTTGGAGGTCCAAATTGGGCAGTTAGCTGCAGAAATGAAAAATAGGCCTCAAGGATCTCTGCCAAGTGATACGTTAAATCCACGAAGAGAAGGAAAGGAGCAATGCAAGGCTATGGTATTAAAGAGCGGGAAGACGATTGAAGGGGCAACACCTGCAACAGAGGACAGGTCCAATGAGCCCACTTCAATCTAAGAAGAAAATAAGGTGGAATCTGAAGTTGAGAAGGCAGCAGAAACACAACATGCTGTTACAGATGCTATAGCACCAATGCAACAGACTGCTACTCGGAAACATCAAATACCACCACCTTATCCGCAAAGGTTGAAGAAACAAAAAGAAGAGGTCCAATATAAAAAGTTTTTGGATGTATTGAAGCAGTTGCATATTAATATCCCGCTGGTGGAAGCATTGGAGCAGAAGCCCAATTATGCCAAATTCTTAAAAGATATTTTATCAAGGAAGAAAAGTTTGGGGAGTTTGAAACTGTGGCATTGACTGGAGAGTGCAGCACGGTGGTGAGCAGTAAAACACCTAAAAAGCTCAAAGATTCGGGATGCTTCACTGTGCCGTGTACAATTAGAGGACAAGATGTTGGGCGCGCACTCTGCGATTTGGGGGCGAGCATTAATCTAATGCCCCTATCGATTTTTCGACAACTTGGAATTGGAGGTGCTCGTCCCACCACTGTCACATTGCAGCTTGCTCACCGTTCCACAGTACATTCGGAAGGCAAAATCAAGGATGTTCTAGTCAAGGTGAGCAAGTTCATTTACCCAGCTGATTTCATCAATCTTGATTATGAGGCCGATGAAGAAGTCCATATTATCTTGGGGTGCCCGTTTCTTGCTACGGGGGGGGGGAGTTAATTGATGTACCTAATGTAAGGTTTTCCCGTGAACCGAATCACAAAAACCAGTTGAACCGGATCGATTTATGGATATTATGCACAATTAAATTTATAATAAAACCTAGCATGCTCCTATGAATTTAATATTCCGAATTGTGGATTAAGGAGTTACCTTTATTCCGTCGAGTCTGATCCGATCTTTTGCGTTTTAATTTCCAACTTTAATTCAACCATGCAATACGATTTTATCTGTAGAAACAAATTAGAAATCTAATTTCTAGATAAAAATCGAAAAAAAAGAAAGAGAAGAAAAATTATTTTGTTCTCCAGATCAGGTCTTCAGATCTGTATCCCAATGCTGTTCAGATCCACTACTGGTGAGGACTCCGTAGATCTGTAGTTGTGCAAGGCCGGAATTGAAATTCTCCTCCTCTGCACACAAGTCGTCGCCTCTCTCTCTCTCTGCCCTAGATTTTTGACTGATTTGAATAATCACAAAGGTTGGCTAGGGTTTCCAAAGAGAGTGGTCTATTTATAGACCCAAGATTTTATCCCTAATGGGCTACTGGGCTCAATTCAGCATATTTATTTGGGTCAGACCTGTGACCTAATGCAAATAATAAAGTTGGCCTATAAATTAATTAATTCTCATGTCCACAACCCAGGACACAATTAACTAATTAATATTAATTATTTTTTATCACAGAATTAATACTGACCTACCCCTTTATTACCACGTTATGAGAACGGGCTGCATTAATTGAGAATCCCCATATTTAAGGTTACCGGACATTCATTAATTAATCGGAGCCTTTGACAAGCTCTAACTGCAATTAATTAATATCTTATAATTCCTGAGTAGTACCACTCAAACCTAAACTTAATCAGCCGGCAGGACTTTAGCACGATGAATGCTATTGAGCTCCTCAGGGAATGTCCCCATCCTATTACTCGGATATGGTTACCCAAACCCAGTCTCAAGCAGTACTACACGAACTGCTGTTAACCAATATGCAAATATACGAGCACGTTACTCAGGCTCTCCACCATGGCAAGTCAAAGCAACAGTCAACCTGTGCAAACCCCTGAACATTCGTTAGGGTTTGGACTCAATCAATATAACTAGATCTTGTATTCGTTGATGTTAGACAGACAAATATATCTCACTGCGGTCTATCAATACGCCACTCCTGCGTACCAGCATGTCAAGTAACCAAGACAGACTACTTATTCTGACAATGCTGCAGCCATCCGGACAGACGTATCCTCATACGCTGTCTCGGCTGTGATCCAGTTTATATCTCACTAGGTCAAGTGATCATACTGTCTTCTTCGATCTACAACACGTCATATAATCGTCCCTATCGGAGAGACAAGAGGATACCATTGTTCATGCATGTAAGATTGTTAACAGATAGGAGAAATAAACCATTGTATACTCATTATAATAAATGCTTTCAGTATACAAAACCCATCAATCTCCCACTTATACTCAAAGCATAACTAAGCTATTACAGTGTATATAGTCTGTCTATCTTGCTTGCTATCTCTTTAACCACTGTCAGTGGTAGGCATCCACCTCAGACTCAGCTCACGAATATGTCTTTCGCAAACTTTCTGCGGCAAGCTCTTTGTAAATGGATCAACAAGGTTGTCCTTAGTGTCAATCTTCTTGATCAGCACATCACCTCTCGATACGATTTCTCGTATGATATGGTACTTTCGAGGCGTACCCCCTCTTTCAAGGCGTCGAAGGCGGCGACATATTCCGCCTCCATAGTGGAGTCAGCAATGCATTTCTGCTTTGAGCTCCTATAAGATACAACTCCACCTCCCAGGGTAAACACATATCCTGAGGTCGATTTCTTCTCATCCTGGTCCCCTTGGAAATCCGAGTCTGTATAACCCACATGGCACAAATCCTCACTATGATGAACTAGGCAAAAATTCTTAGTTCTTTTCAAGTACTTGAGGATGTGATTTACAGCAGTCCAGTGCGCCTGTCCAGGGTTAGACTGATATCTTGCTACCATGCCAACGACATAACAGATATCTGGCCGGGTACACAGCATCGCATACATAAGGCTACCCACCGCCGAAGCGTATGGTACAAGACTCATCTCATCTTTCTCCCGCTGTGTTTGAGGACATTGCCCACTAGAAAGATGAACGCCAAGTCTGAAAGGTAGCAAGCCTTGGCGAGTTTCATGCTGAACCGGGCTATCACAGTATCCACATAGGATGCCTGGGATAAGCTCAACATTCTTCTCTTACGATCTCGTAAGACCTTAATCCCAAGAATGTAGCCAGCTTCTCCCAGATACTTCATTTGGAACTGTTCGGATAACCAAGCCTTGATTTATGACATCACTCCCTCGTTGTTTCCAAATAGGAGTATGTCATCAATGTAAAGTGCAAGGAAAACCACGCTCCCACTGACACAAAGTCGGTAAACACAACTTTTGTTTTCCAACTGTGCAAATCCATAGGATTTAATCACATCATTGAAATGTAAGTTCCACGACCTTGAAGCTTACTTAAGTCCATACAAGGACTTCCTAAGCTTCCGTACAAGATGTTCGTCGCCCTTGCGTATGTAACCCTCGGGTTGCTGCATATAGATGTCCCTACCTTCTTCAAGGTAACCGTTTAGAAAAGCGGTTTTGACATCATTCTGCCAGATCTCGAGGTCCATATGCGCAGCTATGGCAAGGTGTATCCAGATGGATTTGACTCTAACCCTTTGCCACCAGCCTGACTTTAAAAGTCGTGATCTTTCCATCCGCCCCTTTCTTTCTCTTGTATACCCATTTGCACCCTATGGCCCTAAAGCCATCCGGCAAATTAGTTTTCTAGTATACATCCATAGCAGTTATGGATTCAATTTTGGAATCTATGGCGACACGCCATTTGGCAACATCCTTGTCCTGCCCTGCCTCTTCGTAAGTCAGTGGGTCAGAGTCCTCATGTCCGTCTTTCGGGCTCAAGTCCGAAGACTCACCCACGAACATGTACCTTTCCGGCTGGAAAATAACTCTCCCACTATGACGAGGCATCGGTGTCGTGTCAGTAGTAGGTGCAGTAACTTGTAGTTCTGCACCTTGCACTGAAGAACGTGTTTGTGGTGCTGTACCTCTCACAGGTGCACCCACATCTACACGTTCCTCTTCCCTTGGAATTGCATTCTCATTCTCAATTTTTTGAAGAACGATATCACTCCTTGACTTGTGATTACTCACATACTCGTCCTCCAAGAATCTAGCGTTGGTGCTAACAACGACTCTCTGACTTTTAGGACAGTAAAAGCAACCACCTTTCGTTTGCCTGAGATACCCTATGAACAACATTACTTTTGACCTGCTTTCTAACTTTTCCGGTTCCTTTGACAGTACGTGTGCTGGACAACCCCATACTCTAAACTTGAACAAACTAGCTTTGCAATCAAGGAAGAGCTCAGAAGGCGTCTTAGGAACTGATTTAGAAGGCACTTCATTTAGCACGTAAGCTGCTGTCTCCAATGCGTAGCCCCAAAATGAAATTGGTAAGTTTGCATAGCTCATCATTGATCTTACCATCTCTAGAAGAGTCCTATTTCTTCTTTCAGCTACACCATTTTGCTGGGGAGTACCCGGTGCAGTCCACTGGGATGTAATCCTATTTTCTGAAAAATACTGCAGGAACTCGTTACCGAGGTATTCGCCACCGCGGTCAGATCGCAGTAACTTGATAGTTTTCTCGACCTTCTTTTCTACTTCAGCCTTGAACTCTTTGAATTTCTCAAAGCATTCAGACTTGTAGCGAAGCAGGTAAATGTATTCGTACCTTGAGTAATCGTCAATGAAAGTGACGAAGTACACGTACCCTCCACAAGCCTGCGTGGACATCAGTCCACATAAGTCAGAATGGATCAATTCCAACACTTCCTCTGCTCGAGACTGACTAGCCTTGAAAGGCCTAGTTGACATCTTGCCCTCGATGCAGAATTCGCAGACTTGATAAGGTACAGCCTGGACTAAGTCCAATGTACCGTCATCTGCAAGTCTCTGAATCCGCTTCAAGCTGATGTGACCCAGTCTCAAGTGCCAGAGATATGTAAGATCCTCATCAGAAGAAGTAAGTTTTCTCTTTCTAGGATTATCAATTACGGATGAATTACATGCAATACTTGTGGAAGCCTTATGATTACAGTTAATAACATAGAGAGAATTTTTCAGCATCCCACGACAGATAACACCGTTATTACCAATGATAGAAACACTACAATAAAAAATAACTGAATATCCATCAACATAAAGTTTGGAGACTGAAATAAGGTTTCGCCGAAAATCCGGCACGTACAAAACATTTCTCAAAGTTAAAACAGAATCATCAAAGTACAAGGTGAAATCTCCAATGGCAGCTGCACTCACTTGTGTTGCGTTCCCCATTGAGATGGTAACCTCGCCATCTTCAGCACCCTCCTCGATGTGAACCCCTGCAAAATGTAACAAACATGATCAGTAGATCCAGTATCCACTACCCACGAATGAGTAGGAACCGATGCTAAACATGTTTCCGTTACAAATACAAATGACATACCTTGTCCCTTAGCATTCGGACAATCCACCTTTCCGCATCCAGCACACCTCTTCTTTTTTGGAGTGACTTTAATCCTCTTCACCTTTCTTGACTTGCTTTCACTGACTGCTTTCCTGAGCTTGCTTTCAGCACCATCATCTCCAACCTTAGAGGTTGTCGAACTTGTACTAGAAGCAGTCAGAACAGGCATCCGTGCTCGCATGGAAGATTGCTCCACCACAAGGTCCTCAAGCAGCTCATGCAGAGCATACTCTCCCCTTGCAGCAGCAACTACCTTAAAGTCATAAAAGGAATCCGGAAGAGAGTTCAGCATGATATCAATCTCGCCTTGCGCACTGATATTACCACCCCGCACAGTGAACTGTCTCATGAGATCAATCATAGACATCATGAGCTCTGTCACCGAACTATCTTCAACCATCTTCTAGCACACAAGATCATGTACAAGTTTATAGTTAATAGTTCGCTCCACATTGCCATAGGCTGTCGAGAGTTCCTTCCAGATCTCTCCAGCCCTGTCGAGGTACTCATACTTGTGCCTTAATTCTCAAGACAGGGAACCCGTGATGAGCCAGAAGGCGAACTCATCAGCATCCTCCCATATTTCATAAAATTCAAGCTCAAGTTTGCAGACCTTATGACGAATAAGCAACAGTGGATCCATGAAAAAGAACGTATGCTTGGTTTTTCAGATAAAGGATGTGTTTGATGCAAAAACTCCATTCAGGGAAGTTTAGACCAGTTAGAGGATTGAGAGCAAGTAAAGGATCGACAATAGACATAGACATATCTGAAACAATAAAGAATCTTAAATAAGAACATACATGTAGAACTTCGAAAACAAATGCATTGAAAACCTTTTGATAAATCAAATACAAATGTTTTCCGCTAATTGCCCAAGAGTTCCCACCGCAAGCTACACTCGTAGACATTTACGATGTCACCCTCAACCAGAAATGCGCGTTTTAAGCCCCAATTCATTTAATTTCACTACCATGTCAGGATGCTTTTGACACTATAAATTAATTATTAGTGAAAACCTTAGACCAAGCCATCTCTCAAGAACAGAGATGCAATTCTTGCATTATATTCTAAGATGCTTCTAAGCCATTAACCACAAATTTAACTCCGACCAAAAGAGACAGTTTAGCATGGCATGTAACCATACCGCACAGCCTTAAAGCTTTTGTTATTTATAATTTAAATCAATCCTAGAATACTTGTGAAAGAGATCTACGCAAGCTACACTCGTAGACATTTACGCAAAACTCTCCCACTATTAACATGATTTAAATTGTTTGTCTAGAAATCCCAACAACCGTACTCATGCACCTCTAAGAACTAGCAAGCCACACTCGTAGATGTTTACTAGAACGAGAGATACACTTACAGCCTAGGACTGCTTTGTGGAGGTCTATTGATTGTAATTAAGAAATCTGCTTAGTATTTTTCTTTTAAAAGATTTCTTATATGCGCACACATAATTTCTTTGTTATTATATTTTCCAAATTTTTGCATGTAATTAAACAAGCCCAAAAATTCCCAAAATATAATCCAACAAAAGAAATTAATCACATAAGCATGCTTGGAAAGCTGTAAATAATAAAAGCGATAAAACATGATTTTCCTATTATCTACACATGCTTAATTGCGCAAATAAATCACATATATCATACGAGAAAAATTAAGACAAACGAAAATTCCTCGTGGCCCCACAAAATAGAAAAAAAATAAATTCTATCTATTACAATTTGAATTTTGAATCTATTTGGATAAGTCCAAATCTATTCAAATCTTCCAGGGCCTTCAAATCTTTAACCACCAAATCTTTCGGGATTTAGGCTTTTGTAATCTGATGATTTGCCCTGACCCTAAAGCAAACCCTAGGGTTTACACATGATTGTACAAACCACCAAAACACGAGCAAATGCGACGGGACAGCAGCCGCTGCTGACGACACCACTGGCGCCGCCGCCGCACGCGCCCAGTGCATGCTCGTGCGATCGCGGCCCTCGGTCGCCGTGCTCCTGCCGCTGCATCACAAAAACCAGTTGAACCAGATCAATTTATGGATATTGTGCACAATTAAATTCACAATAAAACCTAGCATGCTCCTTTGGATTTAATATTCAGAATTGTGGATTGAGGAGTTACTGTTATTCCGTCGAGTCTGATCCGATCTTTTGCGTTTAAATTTCCAATTTTAATTCAACCACGCAATACGATTTTATCTGTGGAAACAGAAATTAGAAATATAATTTCTAGATAAAAATCAAAAATAAAGAAAGAGAAGAAAAAGAATTATGTTCTCCAGATCAGGTCTTTAGATCTGTATCCCAATGCTGTTCAGATCCACTACTGGTGAAGACTTCATAGAATTATGAAGACTTCATAGATTTTTGACTGATTTGAATAATCACAAAGGTTGGCTAGGGTTTCCAAAGAGAGTGGTCTATTTATAGACCCAGGGTTTTATCCCTAATGGGCTATTGGGCTCAATTCAGCATATTTATTTGGGACAGAACTGGGACCTAATGCAAATAATAAAGTGGGCCTATAAATTAATTAATTCCCATGTCCACAACCCAGGACACAATTAATTAATTAAAATTAATTATTTTTCACCACAGAATTAATACTGACCTACCCCTTTATTACCACGTTATGAGAACGGACTGCATTAATTGAGAATCCCCATATTTAAGGTTACCGGACATTCATTAATTAATCGGAGCCTCTGAAAATCTCTAACTACAATTAATTAATATCTTATAATTCCTGAGTAGTACCACTCAAACCTGAACTTAATCAGCCTGCAGGACTTTGGCACGATGAATGCTATTGAGCTCCCCAGGGAATGTCCCCATCCTATTACTCGGATATGATTACCTAAATCCAGTCTCAAGCAGTACTACACGAACTGCTGTTAACCAATATGCAAATATACGAGCACGTTACTCAGGCTCTCCACCATGGCAAGTCAAAGCAACAGTCAACCCGTGCAAACCCCTGAACCTTCCTTAGGGTTTGAATTCAATCAATATAACGAGATCTTGTATTCGCTGATGTTAGACAGACAAATATATCTCACTGCAGTCCATCAATACGCCACCCCTGCGTACCGTCATGTCAAGTAACCAAGACAAACTACTTATTTCGACAATGCCGCAGCCATCCGGACAAACGTATCCTCATACGCTGTCTCGGCTGTGATCAAGTTTATGTCTCACTAGGTCAAGTGATCATACTATCTTCTGCGATCTACAACATGCCGTATAATCATCCCTATCGGTGAGACAAGAGGATACCATTGTTCATACATGTAAGATTGTTAACAGATAGGAGAAATAAACCATTGTATACTCATTATAATAAATGCTTTCAGTATACAAAACCCATCACCTAATGGTGAGCTGACTATGAGAGTTAATGGGGAACAAGTTACTTTCAATGTTTTCCAAGCTATGAAGCTCCCAGATGGTGAAGAAGGATGTTCACTAATCGATGTTGTAGATTCGTTGGTAGCCGAAACAAGATTTAAGGAATACTGGCCAGAAGAGCAAGAGGAAGACTGTGCTATAGAAATGGCTCTGGAGCAGCCAGAAATATGCAATAAGGTAGTTTTCGAGTCACTGAAAACTGGAGGACAGGAATTTAAGGTTCCTGAATCATCAATTGTAAATCCACCAAAGTAGGAATTGAAGTTGCTGCCCTCTCACTTGAAGTATGCTAATTTGGGAGATCTTGAAACACTGCTGGTTATTATTTCTGCGAGTTTGAGTGCTGAACATGAGGAGCAATTGCTTGCAATGCTGAAAAATTTAAAGAGAGCTTTCGGATGGACAATAACTGATATACGAGGGATCAGCCCTGCTCTTTGCACTCACAAAATCCTGATTGAAGAGGGGTATTCTGGGTCTGTGGAGCATCAAAGGAGATTAAGCCCAATCATGAAGGAAGTAGTGAAGATAGAAGTCATCCAATGGCTTGATGCTGGGATTATTTATCCCATTTCTGATAGCAAATGGGCCAGCCTGGTACAATGTGTGCCGAAAAAGGGTGGAATGACTGTAGTAGCAAATGAAAAGAATGAGTTAATACCCACTCGCACAGTCACGAGTTGGCGTGTTTGTATTGATTATCGGAAGCTCAACAAGGACACAAGGAATGACCATTTCCCCTTGTCGTTTTTTGATCAAATGCTAGATAGGCTAGCTGGGGAGGCCTACTATTGTTTCTTAGATGGCTATTCGGGCTATCACCAGATTAACATTGCCCTGAAAGATCAAGAGAAGACTACGTTTACATGCCCATACGGCACCTTTGCTTTCCGGCGCATGCCTTTTGGCCTGTACAATGCTCCAACAACCTTCTAGCGGTGCATGATGGCCATTTTCACTGAAATGGTAGAAAATTCATTGGAAATTTTTATGGACAACTTCTCGGTGTTGGGGGAATGTTTCGAGGACTGCCTTGGGAATCTGGAACAAGTATTGAAGAGGTGTGAAGAGACCAACTTGGTCTTGAACTGGGAGAAGTGCCACCTAATTGTACAGAAGGGATTGTGCTTGGGCACAAAGTCTCAAGTAAAGGAATTGAGGTGGATGCTGCCAAGGTGGCTATTATCGAGAAAATGCCACCACCAACCTCAGTCTAAGCAGTTCGAAGTTTCTTGGGCCACGCCGATTTCTACCGTCGTTTCAGTAAGGACTTCTCCAAGATTGCTAAACCACTCTGCACCTCGCTAGAGCATGACCGAAAGTTCAAATTTTCAACAGAGTGTGTGGCTGCATTTGAGAATCTAAAGAAGGCACGATAACTGCACCTATTATTCAAGCTCCAGACTGGAGTTTACCGTTTGAAGTGATGTGCGATGCAAGTAATCACACTATTGGTGCTGTGCTTGGGCAGAGGAAAAACAAAAATTTTCACTACATCTATTATGCCAACAAGGTGCTGGATAGCATGCAGCTCAACTATACTACAACCGAGAAGGAACTTCTAGCTGTGGTCTTCGTCTGTGACAAGTTTAGATCATACTTGGTGGGAGCGAAGGTGGTTGTGTATACCGATCATTCAGCCATTTGGTATTTGCTGGAAAAGAAAGATGCAAAACCAAGATTAATTCAGTGGGTGTTGTTGCTCCAAGAATTTGACCTTGAAATAAAAGATAGAAAGGGGACCAAAAACTAAGTGGCCAACCACTTGTCCAGACTGGAAGCAACCTCAAGCAGCAAGTGCAACCCACCAATAAATGAATGATTTCCAGATGAAATGCTAATGAGCATCACTGAAGCTCAACACCATGGTATGCCGATATTGCCAACTTTTTGGCTTGTGGAATCCAACCTCCCGAGACGAAGGGGCAGCAACTAAAAAGGTTTTATCATGATGTGAAATTCTATTTCTGGCTTGAGCCATTTATGTACAAGCATGGCCCCGATGGAGTGATGTGAAGATGTGTAACCAAATTTGAAAAGCATGTTATTCTAATACTATAAATGTGCATTAATTAAGCCTGTAAACTTGCAGTATATTTTTTTATTTTATAGTTGTGTGTAAAATTTTGGAGAATGTAAATATATGTAGTTGCAGCAATTAGCCCGTAAACTTACAGTTTTTGAGCTTGTAAATTTTACATAAAATAATGCAACATTGTGTGATAGATAATGCAACATTATGTGATAGATAATTCGAAATCACAAAATAAATTGCTTAAAATTAGAAATCTCTGAAGAAAATGAAATTAATTTTGAAATACTATAATTCAGAGAACCGATCCCATTAAATTAGGAAGAAAATATAATTTAATTTTGAAATGTAGTATTTTCGGAAATAAAATTCCACAAAATTAGAGATGGAAAATCATGCATATATAATTTTGATTTTAAAGAAATCCCACGTAATGCAACTTCTTCCTCTTAATAATGCAACTTTTTCTCTTAATAATGCAGCGAATTCGATTAAATTTTAAAAATTATTATGGTTGGTAGGTTAATATATTTAAAACTATACAGCAACTAATTCCCTTTAATGTGGGAATATTCAAATTTGTGTACAAAGACATTATTATCCTTATATGCAACTTTCTATCTCTTTTACTGCAACGAATTTAATTTTTTTTAAAATGGAATGATCCTGTGCGTTCATTCAAATAATCAATGATCCAGATTTGGTCTTATTTCACATCTGAAAGGTGATTTCCATTATAACGCGCCTGTTCCGTTGTATCTATGAATTTCTCCATCTAAGGAGATGCGTTGCCGGCAAACGTCGTCACCAATATCACAAACTAGATCTGACAATTTGTGCGTGTTGGGTCGTTATTATGTCGTGTCTTATTTTGTCGGATCGTTATATATCGTGTTTGAGCTTAATAGGTTTGTGTCGTGTTCATGTTTGAGCTTAACGGGTTCGTGTTCGTGTTTGAGCTTAACAAGTTCGTGCCCATTATTATCGTGTGTGTTCATGCCGTGTTATCGTGTCGAATCAAAATTCTTTAGTCTTAAGTGTACACCTGGAAATTTCTGTAAGGCAGATCATTATCGTATTGGGTTATCGTGTTGGGTCGTTGTCGTGTCATGTTGTTATCATGTTGCGTTGTTATCGTGTCGTGTTATTATCGTGTTTCAGCTTAACGTGTTCGTATTGGGTCTGTGCTTGCAATTATCGTGCTTGTTCGTGTCGTGTTATCGTATCGTGTCAGAAATTGTCAGCCCTATCACAAACCCTTTGGAGTTCATGTACTTCCCTGTGTCACCCATTTTTTTAGCAACTTTTAAATATATGAATTAAATTTTAGTACACAATTACAATTTACAATTAAACTCAAATATTCTCTAAAATTTAAGTAACAATATTTTTAAAAACCATATTATCATATAATAGTAGTAGGTGTAATATTATTTTGTCATCGGTCAAACCCATCAAAATCTGAACTTACTAGCATTGGCTTAATAGTCCTCAAGTTTTCAAACCATTTAAATTACTTCAGTAATTAACTCACAAAAGTTACATTTAACTTATGAAAACGTAATGATTAAATGTTTTATTTAATTATATTTTCCTAAATTATTTTGTTACAATGAGAGGAGTCTCTTAGCTATGTTAGTGATGTTTTCCACAGTAAAACCAAACTTCTCAAGAGTATCCAAATATGCTCCACTCGCCCCAAACTCCTCCACACCAACAATCAAGCCATCAGCTCCGACGTACTCCCTCCACCCCACCGGCGACCCGGCTTCAACGCTCACGCGTCTCGACACATGTGGCAGCAACACCTCCTCTTTGTACTCCGCCGTTTGCCGGTCGAAAAGCCTCCAACACACGAGTGAAACGACCCTCACTCTCCTCCCTTCTTTTCTCAGCACATCAGCACTGGCTGTGCATAGACACAGCTCGGAGCCGGTGCCGATGAATATAATCTCCGGTAAACTCGGACCGGAGTTGTCGGACACAATGTACCCCCCTCTCTCTACTGCATCCGCTGAAGTCCCCTCCACATGCCCTGCCACCTTCTGCCGAGACAGCGCGATCACACTAGGCGCATCACGGTTGGCCACAGCAACTCTGTAAGCCCCTGCAGTCTCATTGCCGTCTGCTGGCCGGAGAACCAGCAGGCGAGGGATGGCCCGGAGGCCGACGAGGTGCTCCACCGGCTGGTGTGTCGGCCCATCTTCTCCTAAACCAATTGAGTCATGTGTCATGATGTAGATCACTGCAGCATGACTCAGAGCAGATAGCCTCATGGAGTTCTTCATGTAGTCTGAGAATACAAGGAAAGTTGCTGCAAATGGGATCAGACCACCACCGTGCAATGCTATGCCGTTGGAAATGCCGGCCATCGCGTGCTCGCGAACTCCATACCTAATGTTCCTGCCCCAAGGGGAGGCCGGCTGCTGAAAGTCTCCATAGCTGTGTAAGTAAGCTTTGTTTGATGATGCAAGATCTGCACTTCCTCCAATCAGCCCAGGAAGAACTCTAGCAAGCTGGTTTAAACACTTTTCTGAGTAGCCTCGAGTAGCATCTACCGGATCAGACGTCGACCATTTCTACAAGAGATTGGATTGTATCATTCATCACATCATAGATCAGTCATCCATGCACTCATGTGTGTAGAAATAGTGATATCAATAATTTCAAAACATTAAAAAGTTGCATGTTTTGTGAAAATTCAGACAGCATCTATCTTGGCCTAATACATATCAATTTTACCAATCTGTTCTACTCCCTCCGTCCCACATTAATAGTCCCATTTGCTTTTGGCACAATAACCAAGGCATGTGAGTGTAGAATGAGTTGAGTGGAATTAATATTTTATTGTTGAGTGTGAAAAAATTACCTTTTTTAGAAATGAGACTATTAAAGTGGGACGTACGAAAATGGGAAATGAGACTATTAAAATGGGACGGAGGGAGTAATATTTTTGACACTACTAAGATTTGTTGATAGTACTTTAAAGGAGAATTATTGATTCAGGGACTAAAAGATAATTTAATTATCGATTTAGGACCCGAAAGATTGTTTCTCAATCCAGACCATGAAGGATTGAGAATTGTTTGATCTATTTATTAGGTTTTGGATTGAGAATTATTTGATCTTTCAAGTCCTGAATTGAGAATTTTTGTTTTTTTTATTCATGTCCTGAATTGAGGATTAATTCTGGTCCTCAATCGATAATTAAACTATCTTTTGGGTCTTGAATTAATAGTACTCCTGTTTTAAAGCTATTCGAGTTCATACATGGCTCAAGTATGAGATGTCTAGAGGTTACCGGTAACGAATCTTCCCATCCGGGAAGCATTCCACCATCTAGGAGAGACTTGAATTCTGCAGCTTCTTGTGGATATTTGCTTTGATAATATTGTAGTTTGGAGTGCCACTCACTCTCTAATTCCATTCCCATCTCTCCTTGAACTTGCATTTCCCTTCAGCAAAGTGGACAGTTCTAACAATCTCCACGTATTTTTTTATAATAAACAAGAGCTAAATAAAAATATGCACACCTGTATACCATAGGTATTACATAAAATGGATCTCTGTCATCCCATTTAACTTTATGTTTCATTTGCTTCTCATCATCTGCATCAAAGACTCCATGGTGAGCTGCAGATGTTCCCTCCTTCTTCGACAATTTTCCTATTTTCGTCTGAACCTGAAATAGACATACATGACCTAACACAATAAGCAACACAATCTTCGATGGAAAAAGCAAGGGCGTCTTGGCGGAAACCTACCCTAATAAAAGTAGGTCTCCGAGTCTCATTATACGCGGATATAAGTGCATTCTTGAAAGATCTCATGTTGCCATGAGCATGAGTATCATCTACTATCACCACATTCCAACCCAATGCCTTAAATCGGAGAGATACATCCTCTGAAAATGTAATATCTGTGGTACCATCAATAGTATTTCCATTATCATCGTAAATCAATGTGAGCTTGTTGAGCTTCCAATGTGCTGCTAAAGACGCAGCTTCGTGTGTTATGCCTTCCATTGCACAGCCATCCCCCATAATGCAATAACTATATACATATTGAATAATATCTCATTATTGTCAAAAAAAAAACCTCACTTATGAAAATATATTACCAACATGCTTACGTGCGATGGTCGACAATGGAAACATCAGGTTTATTGAATCGAGCAGACAAGTGAGCTTCTGCTAGAGCAAGGCCTACAGCATTGGCTACCCCTTGTCCAAGAGGCCCTTGTCAACAACCGTAAAGCATATTGTCAGAAAACTACCTTCCAATTTCCTAGGATTATTCATTTTTCTCTGATAACTATTTCCTTCAATTTTGTGTGATACCTGTTGTAACTTCAATGCCATCAGTCAGCGTATTCTCCGGGTGACCCGGCGTCCGGCTGCCGAGTTTACATAGCCGCTTGAGGTCTTCAAGCTGCGAGTTCAGCAAGTTGACAAAAAAGAGCTCATGAAACTTAGTGGCGGATCCAAAAATTTAAAATCGGGATATAATATATACGTAAAATAAGTTAGAAATATATTATATAAAAATATATATAAATAATATTTCATCTGTTCCAATTATTTAGTTCAGTTACTATTTTAGAAATTTTTAATTATATGATTTAATTTTTATATTTATTATTATTTTTCTTGATAATTTGCAATTATACCCCTAAAAAATAATTTAGGGAAATAAGCATATTAAATGTAATATTATAAAAATGAGATATTAATTAATATTTTAAATAAGGATAATGTTGGAAATTTATTTAAATATTAAATAATTTTGACAAATATGCAAGATCAAACTACATATAATCAAAATTCAAAACGGGAGAATATGCAAAAATATATTTTTAATACAATAGGGAAAAAAAAATAAAACTAGATCCGCGCCTGATGAAGCTTATCAAAGTTGACATTCTTTAAGCTTGAAAGAAACAACAGAAGTTCAGACACAGCATTGCTCATAATATTTAAAGATTATGATCAAGAATGCAATGCCATTTATACAATTGGTGAAAAATCAAGTGCAAAGTCATGATACCTGAACTGAGTGGAATCCGGCCAGGTGAAGGCAGGCATACTGAAGCAAGCACCCATGCCCGGCGCTGAGAACAAACCTGTCACGATCAAACCATTTCGGATTCCTCCGATTGTATCGAAGCACGTGTCTGTAAAGAAAGAACCCGATTCCCGCCATTCCCAGAGCCATACCAGGGTGACCTGCTTTAGCATTTTGAACGGAATCCACAATCAGCATCCGCAGGTTGTCGGTGCAGCGGCGGTCGATCAGTTCCTGGAGTTTTTCGTCTCCGTTGTTGGCGACGGCGGAGGACTCCGAAGGGTAGGCGTTTTGGAGCTCATGCTTGATGCTTCCATGAGAGCCTGTAGTTATGGTCTTTGAGGGGAGAGGAGCGGGTTTTAAGAAGGGTGATTCTGCATGGGAAGGTTTTGGAGATGGGTGGTTTGCGGTGGTGGATGGATGGCTGTGGCTGCTGGAGGAGGGAGATGGAGATTGCCATGAATATGCTGCTGCTGTCCGTTTATGTGAAAGAAAAGTAGTATATATATGTGTGTGTGGGAGGTGCACGTGTTGAAAGGAGAGGTTGTGTTGGAAGTGAGAAGGCATACGTGGTCTGAGAAAAGAGGTAGGATGATGTCAGAAAATCTCAATTTTAAATAAATAAAATAATTCAAATAATGATGAATCATGGATCAGATTTTCTGATTTAAATTCTACAGCCGTGTTTTTGCTGCAGCCTACAAGATGATCATACATATATTCTTAAGACACAGAATCACTGCACATTTTCACTCATGCTTTTGTTTCCAAATGTGTTGCGAGTCGAGCAATTCTAAAAGGGAAGGTTTTAGATTAGGCACGCCTAAACGGTTTAGATTTGTCTAAACGGTTTAGACTTGTCTAAACGGTTTAGGCGGGTTTTATCCATTAACCCAAGCCAAATTCATCTAATATACCCTAATTGGGGATTAATAAACCCTATTTGGGATGGGTGAACCCATTTGGGTATGGATAAAACCCGCCTAAGCCCTTTAAGCGTGCCTAACGCAAGTTTTTGCCTTCTAAAAAGAGTGGGATTATTTTCAACTGTTCCAAGTAAATTTAACACCAATTCAAGTGTTAGGTTAAGGATTGTCGGGTCGAATATGAGATTACCGCCCCTACTCATTGTTCAAACAATTCATCCAAGATCTATGTTTTAGTAAATGAGTTTATTTCCTATATCATTCTCTATGAGTTCGACATCCGGTAGTTTTCCACTTCACTTACCAGCTAAGCATCATCAGCAAGAACGATTCCCAAAACAGCTATTCGAGACAAAGAGAGCCAAACAAACATACACTTTCCAAGTCCAGACTTTAAGAAAGGAGATCTTAAAGTCTGCGATCCTTAAAGCATGTTCGTCCAAGGAACCAACCAGCAAACATTCTTCGAACCGGCTCAGAGTCGTTCTGAATCTAAGTCTACCTGCTCTGATAGCAAAGGAAGCAGCATTTTGGGAAAATGAGACTTTTCATTGGAAGCGTTCCTCGTGTCTCCCAACGGCTCCAAGATTCAAAGTTCTCCAGATTCGCCTACAAATAGATGTTACACTCAAGAGGAGAAGGTGATGGAAAGACAAAACACAACTGACTTGACAGTGTCGATGTTAGACTTATGTTTAACATTGTTAGGTCTAACCTTGTCAGCGTCAGTGTTGGACTTTTCAAAGCTCCGAGACTGTGGTGTTAATCTTATCCTTCACTGCCTTTCAGGGAGTTGTTACAACCAACTCCTATTTTGTAGGGATCGGTTTTATCTCTGATTTTCCACGTTTATACAATTCCTATTTATTAGGGATCGTTTTTATTATTGTTACTAACCATATATTATTATATATTATAGTTTTTATTTGTTCCTAAATAAGAGGGAGTGCTCCAAAATTAAAACCACTAACCCCTATATTATAGGGAATGATTTTGCTTCAGTTTTAAGTTATTTTACAGGTCATAAATAATAAGGGAGCACCTCCACAATCAAACCATTCACCCACGTGAGTTATGTGGTTGATTCTAGCTAAAGCAAAGGATCAAATGGAAGTGGGAGGAGATCATGGTCCACGTCTGGAGTAGTGGAGAAGTGGACATCATCTTGAGTGCTCCAAGTCTGAATAAATAAGCATATCGATGCTGGAGAATAGTTGAGCGATTACAATATTCAAAGATACATTCTCTTCCAATCGTTCCTGCCTTGCCCGTACTTTCAACCTCTCTCAACCAGCTTTCTCTCCACACAACCCATCTCCGGAAAAGTGCTTCTTACGGTGGAGGAGTCGAGTTTCAGCCTTGTGCATAGATAGTTAGCACGTTGTCCATAGGTGTTGTTTCAACCTCTATGTAGAGCGAAGTTTCTTCAAGGGGGTGAACCGAGAAGGAGCTAAGCTATTTATTATTTAATTCTCTGTGTAAACTTTGTTTATATAATGAAATTGTTTTTTGCCACAAGGCACTCTGGGGAATAGAAATATTACCCAGAAAATTATTCCGCTGTGCATTACTCTTTAACACCGCACTCTAATATCACTGTGTTATACTCCAGTGAATCTTTAACATTTATATGTTGAAGTAGTAAATTCGGGCACTATATTCTTTCAATTGGCATCAAGAGAAACTACTTGACAGACTAAGTAGTAAGATCCTGCAGTGCAAATTTACTACAATGGATTCATCGAATTCAGTAAGTAGACCACTTATTCTTGATAGTTAAGGCAATAACTACTCTCTATGGAAGTCAATTATGAAGATGTACATCAACTCATTGGATGAAAAAGCATGGGTTGCTGTGATAGATGGATGGATACCACCCAAAGTGTCAATACCAGATCCAAAGAATCCAGATGCAATGTTGGTGTCACTAAAACCGGAACGACAATGGACGCAAAGTGAAAGGGCAATCTCTAACTTTAACACTAGAGCATTTAAAGCTATACTTGTTTATATTGATGTTGCATGTTTCAGGCTTTAAGTAGGGTGATTCTGCATGGGAAGGTTTTGGAGATGGGTGGTTTGCGGTGGTGGATGGATGGCTTTGGCTGCTGGAGGAGGGAGATGGAGATTGCCATGAATACGCTGCTGCTGTCCGTTTATGTGAGAGAAAGTATATACATTACTATATACATGTGTGTGGGAGCTGCACGTGTTGAAAGGAGACGTTGTGTTGGAAGTGAGAAGGCATACGTGGTCTGAGAAAAGAGGTACGATGATGTCAGAAATTCTCAAATTTTAATAAATCAAATAATTCAGATAATGATGAATCATGGATCAGATTTTCTGATTTAAATTCTATAGCCGTGTTTTTGCTGCAGCCTATAAGTCCATTGGCAGTCCTGAGGCCGGGCGAGAGGTGCACTGGCCAGGATCTCTGAATTAAGAGGGTATTATTTTTTAAAAAAAAATTATAGTAATAATAATATTATACTAAGGGTGACAATTTTTTATCCGATCCAATAATCCGACATGAATCCGCATGATAATAACGGATACGGATTGAGGCTTATCGGATATGAATCCTTATTGGATCCACACGATAAAGACACGAAAACTTCGGATCGGATTCGGATTGGATATGGATCGGATTGGATAATTCATCGGATTCGGATCGGATCGGATTCGGATATCTATTAGTAAATTAATAAAAATTATTTATTTTTTAAATATAATAATTAATTAACTGATTTTGATATATTAATATAGATTTAAAGTTCTTTAAAAAACTCAAATCTCTTGTTCGTGTCCCATTTTATTAATTCACCACAAAAAATATATTTATTTATCTATTAATTATATTTTTTAATATTAATTTTCTTCAACTATCAAAATTTAATAACTTTCTTTTTTTCTCAACTTCAAATTTTCAATTTCCCCTGTTTTCTTAAAATTCATACTATTGTTGTTTATAAGTTAAAAGAGTTTCAAAAATATCACATTAATAATGAACAACATATTATTGAATCTGAAATATTCATATTTACTACAAATATTATTTCAAACCAATGAAATTGATTGTTAAAATATTATTGCATCTTAAAAATTATAATATATCTCATCACATAACAATAGATTGATTCATAATGAGTATAAACTTTTAAGATTGCTACTAACTTAAAAGTAAATCTTAGATTAATGGGTAATATATCATATTTATTTATACTAACTTTTAAGAATATTATTTGAATTAAATGTTATTTAGTTTACAACTATACGATTTAATACAAAGATTGGACTAAAAAAAAATGAATACACAAAGAATTAAAGAGGTTTTCAATTTTCATACATACTAATTTAACTCAAAGGTTATATTATAACAAATGATAATATAGGTCATTAAAATCTTATTATTTAATAATTAATAGATAACAAATCTAAACTTATAATAATGTTACTAATTTTAATATTGAGTATTGAAAAAATGCATAATATATCATCTTATTTTAGTTGAACATTATTTGTACTATTATAAGAGCTTCAAGAATATCAAGTAAATAATAAATAATAAATTAAATTAATATATTATTGTATATTATAACTTATAAGTTATAACATATTTTACATTATAATTATAATAGATTTATAAAGATAATAGTTTTATATTGTTTAGATCAAATTTATTCTAACAGAGGATTAGTAGCCTAGTGGATAAATGATCTCTAAAATTCATAGAGGTTATAGGTTCAAAACCTCTTATTTACATTTTTAAAAATTTAAAAAAAAAGAAAAAGAAAAAACTGGGCCCGAACCGTCTCCTTCATTTGGCGGGCCGGTTCAGGGCCGGCGGTTCAGGTTCGGAACCGGCCCGTGGCCATGTCTATTTTGTGATCTTAATGTTGTGCATGTTTTTAATTTCAGTAGATTTTTTTGTTGCATTTACGTGATTTCCTAAGTTAGTGGCGAAGCCACATGGAGGCTAGCGGGGGCTTCCGCCCCCACGGCTGACGGGATTGTAATTTTTTTACATATACAAATTTTAAAACTAAAATAAAATTATAGGATATCGATCCTATGGAATTGAGGTGGAGCCCCCACGATGCTCAACTTCTGGCTCCGCCCCTGTCCTAAGTCTTTGCTTTAAATTATTTTGCTTAATTTTTAAAATTTTACCAGAGTGCTTTTAGGTTTTAATTTATTTGACTTTATTTGTATTTAAACCATGATAATCGTTCTAATTGAGCAGGTAAGAATTTATCTTGTTCTTAAAAACATAAACAAAGAAAAGACAATGCAAAAATCTCAAAAGTTTTCTTAAAAAAATGGTAGGAGAATTATTTTTAAATGATGATTATGCATTTTGTTTATAATATATTATTGATTTTTTTTGGTTTCAAGTTTATTTAAAAATGAAGTGAAATTCATAAGATGGTTGTGAAGTCGTGAATGACTCAAGTTTTTTGTTATTAGAGATTTTGAATAAACTTTGTAATTTTAATTAAAATAGGTGATTTTAAAATATATATTATACTATATTATATTAATTGTTTTTATAACAATTTAAAAATGGAGCACCAAATTTTTCTATGTACCGGACCTCAAAATTTACAGGGTCGGCCCTGTACAAGATGATCATAATCACTGCATATTTTCACTCATGCTTTTGTTTCCAAATGTGTTGCGAGCCAACTCGCGAGAAATTCTAAAAAGAGTGGGATTATATATTTTCAACTTTTCCAAGTAAATTTAACACCAATTCAAGTGTATATTCATCTCGGAATATATCCACCATTTCCTCTATGAACTTGGCTGCTTCAACGTCTTAACCCTTCCTCAGACATGCGGACATGCTCGAACGATGCAGTTGTAGGTAGTCAAATCAGGCGACAAATCCAACTGTGCTATTTGCAAAACAACATTTTTAGATATGTCTTTACATCTGGTTCCAATCCTTTCAATTGAAAATCACTGAAAACCTCCTGCAATCTGTTGGGTCAATCCACTTCTTATGTGGGCTTGACTAATAAATTAAACCCATTAGGCTTTTTCAAACTTGAAAGAAAATAGAGAAGTCAGCTGGGTGTGTGTGTGAGGAATCAGTCGTGAACATTGAACAAGAAGAAAGAAAAACGTTATCAGAGAGAAAGAGGGAGAAGTGCTTCATCCCCGCAAACACTGTAGCAGCCGCATAGAAACTCAGATTTCCAGAGATCAGGTTTTGAGAAGTTCAAGGTTGTATGTTCGTGGGGGAACTGAAGCAGATTTTTGTGGGTTTGTGACCTCTCTTGTTCATCTTGTTTCTTCTTAGTTGCCAGGATTAGGTGTTTAATCTTGATGGGTTTATTGTGTATCAAGGTCTTGTGTATTTGAACTTGATGTTGATGGTGTGCCTCTAGTTTGTTGAGCTAGGGAGAATTTTGGTTGTACCCATTATTCTTGAATATAGTTGATGATTTAAGCGGCCTACAGGTCCCGTGGTTTTTCTCTTATTCGAGAGTTTTACACGCTAAAATTCTTGTGTCTTTGCTTTGATTGGCTCATTTGTTGATTATTGCTTGTGTTCATTGGTTGATGATTTGAATGTGTTGGTATTAATCCCATCACAATCTGTCGAGTTTTTAACTTTCAAGAATGCATTACTATATTGTAATAAGGCTGGTTGTAATGTTCAAAATTTTTTGAGGTAAAATCTGGAATAGCAAAAATTAAAAAGCAAAACCAATGTATAGCAAGTCTTATGAAAAACTCCACAAAATAGCAAAAGTGATATTTTTTTAGGTTAAAATGTCTTAATCACAACATCACTTCTCTTGATTTGTGTGAAATGTTTAACGGCTTCTTTCTTTATTATTTTTTTTGACACAACTCATTTTTTATTTATTTTCATATTAGTGCAAGTAATTAAATATAATATTTATTGTTCAATATTGTTAAATCGGCTGGAAATGCGCATCCAGTTGGAACTCGAATAAATCCGGATGGAAGTCGGGTTTAAATATAATAAATCATATTCTGCAAAATAGGAAAATATATATTTAATAAATCCTTGGACTAATAATTCGAATGGAAGTCATATGAAATCAGGCTGGAAATACGTCAAGCAGCTGGAAATTCAATTAAATTT
>JAPKLW010004267.1:11515-28936 GCA_026898455.1 Plectranthus barbatus
GCTACTATTCTGTGTATACAAAGCAGTCATGACTGCTTCGCCCTAATATTTTCCACTTAGACCGGAATCAGCAAGAATAGACCGCACAGCTTCCTTCAATGTTCGATTCCTTCTCTCTGCTAGACCGTTCTGCTGGGGAGTTCTAGCAGTGGATTTCTCATGCCCTATACCAGCTTCGGCGCAAAAATCCATCAAAATCCCATTGCAAAACTCGGTTCCATTGTCCGATCTAATCCTCTTGACTGTGACTTGTTTGCTATTTTGGTCTTTGAGGATTAGTTCTGGAAGGATGAGCTTTACTTCGTCTTTGGTTCTCAGCAAACGAACCCATGTGTACCTGGAAAAGTCATCAACAACCACAAGTGTATAAACCTTTTTACTTACAGTGGGTGGAGTGACGGGGCCAAATAAATCCATATGCAGAAGCTCTGGGATTCTTTCTGAAGTGGCCTTCTCCGGGTTGGATATGAATGATGCTTTGGTCTGCCTCCCTTGCTGGCAAGCTTTGCACACACCTTCCTTGCGGAAAGTCTCAGCAGGCAGACCTAGAACAAGCTTATTCTTGGCTAAATGGTTAATAGTTATAAAATTCAAATGATTTAACCTCTTGTGCCATAGCCAATTTGTCTCTTCCTTGTTCAATGCTACGAAGCATGAATGTTGTTGATCACTTTGCCAATCAACAATGTATAGGCCACCCTTGCGGATGCCTCTTAGCTTTACTTCACCTGTAGCATTGTCAGCAATAAAACAACCAGTATTGACAAAGGATACAATGAACCCATTTTTGCATAGCTGGCTTATGCTTAGCAGGTTGTGCTTGAGGTTGGACACGAGCGCGTCATTGATGATCCTCAATCCATTTCACTCTATGCATCCTCTCCCAATCACTCTGCCTTTGCTGTTGTCACCAAACATGACTGTGGGGCCAAACATTCTTTGAATATCTGAGAATAAGTCTTCATCCCCCGTCATGTGTGCGGAGCAACCGCTATCAAGGATCCATTCATTTGACATGCTTGATGTCTTAGCACTCGTATCCTGTCCCTGCAAAACAATCAACAAGTTGATTTAGGTACCCGCTTAGCATCGGGTCCTGTGGGATTAGCATGGGTCATTGTTCCTTTTGGAACCCACATCTTGGTGATTTTCAAGATTTTCTTCTTGCTATCACCCTTCACAACCTTCTCGACCTTAGGATAAGTGTGCTTTGCATGATTAGATCTAGGTGGGGTTGTGTGCTTAGCCTTCATGGTCTTTTTAGAAGAGAAATGTTTGGACTCAGGCCTCACATAGGTGTTCCTCCTATGTGGTGTGTACTGCTGGTACGACGGTCTTACAGCATGGTATTGAACCTGCTTGCCCTTATGAAATGAAGGATTTGCTATCCTAGCATTGGGAACATATTGCTCCGCATTCCTTCTTGACTCTGCTGAGTATTGCTTAGCAGCCATTTTCTGATTCCTCTGCTGAGGTCCAGCAGATCCGTGCTTAGCAGACTCTCTTGGGATCCTCTGCTGAGGTCCAGGAGGTATACGCATAGCAGACACTTTCTGGGTACTCTGCTGAGATCCAGAAGTTTTACTCTACTTATGCTTAGCTGTTTGCCTAGCATTGGATGACTCAGCAATGTCCTTTTCTTTGTCTTTTTTCAGCAGTAATCGTTCCAGCAGAAACGAATGAAATCATTTTTTGCTTAGAAGACTTTGCTTTTCCATCACATCCAAGCCCTATTCCAGATCGATCCTTATGATGTCTCTGTTGGCTAACAATGGCATTTAGAACTGTCTTGCTGGATGTATAAGTGCAAATGCAATTCTCTTTCGTTTTGCTCTTTAAAGCGAGATTCTCCTTTTCAAGATTTTGAAAATTTTCAGAAAGTTTGGAGTAATCAGCTTTAAGTTTCAAAAGTTCCTCACTTTCAGACCTTAGTCTTTCGACTTCCTCAGTCAAAGATGTAACTTTGAGCTTTAGTGAGGTGTTCTCTCCAACGATAGCGTTCTTAATTTCATACATCTTTGAAAATTCAATAGAAAGCTTCGTGAGATAATCATCCTCAGAATCTAGAAAATATTCCTCCGATTCTTGTATGATTGCTAAACTAGAGATGCTACTAATTTGTACCTCATTTTCGTCAACTGCTAGAGCCGATTCAGCATTCTGTTCAGCATCAGCATCAGCAAATTGATCTTCAACGATATTTGCCATCAAAACCAGCATGGCTTCTTCATCATTTTCCTCTGAGGAATAGTAATATTCCTCATCATTATTTGGGATGTCAGGCACCTCGGTTCTTGTCAGCAGAGCTCTGGTAACAGCTTTGACAGCTCGTCTTTCAAATCTTTGCTTGAGGTGCTCTCTCTCCTCTTTGCTAACCTTTGGACATTCATGCTTCAGATGATCTGGCGAATTACATTCGAAGCATGTCCTGGGCTTTATTTCTGCTGGGCGAGAGGATAATGAAGTAGGCTTAGTTCCCTTCGCTTCTTTCTCAGCTTTGGCTTCCAGCATCAACTTCTGAAGCTTTCGCATCTGCTCTTCTAGCTCACTTATCTTCAGATCTTCAGGTTGAGAGCTGGAGGCAACCTCTTTTGCTGGTGAAGCGGGAGCAGACCTCTCACTACGAAAGGGCTTCTTCGACTTCCACTTGCTGATGTCCTTCTTAGCGAATTACGGTAAGTCCTCAGAGCTAGCTGCGGGTGTCGATGAAGCTTGCGCCACGGCTGCTTCATTCTTTTTCAATTGCTGCATAATAAACTCATGAGTTTTAAGTTGAGTGAATACCTCGGATGTAGACATCTTGCTGAGGTCCTTCTCGCTCAAGCTTGTCATCTTCACAAACCAGTCTTCTCTTGGGAAGAGTTTTGAAATAATCTTGTTATTCATCTCCCCATTATCGTACGTCTTTCCAAGGTTCCGGAGTTCTCCCATGATGGTGTTGAATCTTTCTTCCATGGCTTGTATAGATTCACCTGCAATCATGGAAAAAGACTCATATTTGTCAACAACTACCTGTAGCTTGTTGCGCTTCATCTGGTCTGTCTCCTGGGAGGATTTGAAAACATAATCCCACATTTCTTTGGCTGTATCAAAGTCCAAGGCTTTATCTGCCATCAGCGGCGGCAAAGAATCAAGGATTAGTTTCTTCGCTAAGTGCTCCAACTAAGCTCTCTTTTTTTTCCTCCTTTGTATATTCATCAAACGGCTTCACGACCATTTGAGGTCTCGGTTGTTCTCCATCAGCAGGTGGTCCTACAAAAGTGTTACTTTCATAATTTGTATTGGACCTTTCGCAAGAACATCCGCCATCTCTGGATGTATGCTTTGCAGCTGGATGGTGGCAAGCTTTTGCCATGACTTGAACTTCTCCTTTGTGTACTTCGGTAAAGTATGATTCATCATGTTTAAGCTTGAAGTTCCTGAGCTAGAGAAACAAAAGAACAAGGTATAGTGCAAGGAAAAACACAGATCTGGTCTTAAAGCGACTCAGAAGCAGTCGGTCTTTCAACCTCCTGCTCTGATACCACTTGTTGGTCCCGAGATCAGAGTCGTCGTGGTGATAACAAGCAACACACACGAAATGCAGCGGAATAATAACGTTCACTTGCACTCTTAAGTTCTTTATCAAGGTTTGTTTAGCTCTGCTAGGAATAGGGTTTCTTTATAGTTATACGCTAGCAACTTGGTTGCTAGGTTTCAAATCCACACAATAAACAGTAAATCAATAACACTACAAAAAAAATGGTCTATAATGGCGACATAAATTGTCACTAAAAATATGAATTTTGTTACTATAGCATCTTAGTGACAATATTGTGAGTCGTCGCTATGTCGTGGCTACTGAATAGTGGCTAAAGGATTTAGTGACGAACTATGATAGTTGTCACTATTGCTCTATTTTATTGTGACTCCAATTTTCATCACTAATTCACTATTAATTTGTTACAAACTATAATCGTCACTAAAATGTCATGATATAGCCACACAAATGTGTTGTCACTAAATAAACATGTTTTCGCCACTACAATAGTTATCACTAAAACTTTATAATATAGTAGCGTAGTTTGTTGTCACTAAAATATCATGATATAGTCACACATATGTGTTGTCACTAAACAAACATCTTTTAGCCACAACACTAATTATCACAAAAACTTCAAATTTAGTAGCAAAATTTGTCGTCACTAAAACACCTAGCCGTTGTTGACCAGATCGCTGAACCCACCTACACCGCACCTAACCATCGGTTGAGCCACGATGCCTTGAACTGCACCCAACCATTGCATCGCACCTAGCCCGCCAACATCGAGCCACAACTAACCACCCGCACCACACCAAACCATTGAACCGCACCTAGCCTGCCACCATCGAGCCACAACCAACCATCGTCTGAATCCACAGGCACCGTGCCGCACCACGTGCAATCAAGACCCACCGAGCCATCATCGCACTGCACCACACCGCACCTATGAATAATCAAGATTCTGCGCATAGTCATAGAAAAAAATTAATATTTAGTGCTTCCAATAGCATTCGAACCCTTTACCTCTTAATACAATCCTTTATATCTATCCACTGCACTAAGTGATTAATTATTAATATTTTGGATAATTAATATATATATATAGTGATAGTAGCTATCTATCTAAACTTAATAAATTTATGGAATCTATTTCACTCTTTATCAATTTAATTCTTGACAATCTTATAAATTAAAAAAAAATACTACTACATCAGCGAATTCTAAGAAATAAAAGTAAAATACAAATATTGATAAAATGAAATTTTATACAATTTTATATTAAAAAACTATTACACAATATTTACTTTTACTTCATTATTTAGAATGTGCCGAAGTGGTAGTAGTTTTTTAATTTATAAGACCAGTAAGAATTAAATTTGAATAAAAATAAGTTTTAATAAAAAATTTATAACGTAAGATTTTAATTTATACTAAACATAAATTTTACATAATTATGTGATTGAAATTATAGTTTAACTAAACAATTTAAAACTTACGCATTATTTAAGATTTTGAATACATAATTAACTCATTATTTATTAGTTTGTAATATATTTGGTTGATGATGTGTAATCTTACAAATGCTGATGTGCCATCTGGCAAGCCACGTCAACATTCCATCGCCAGAAATTTGATCCCATCCTAAATTTAGAACAAAATTGATAGTTTGTAATATATTTTGATAATATTCATTGTTTGTAATATATTTGAGAAAACTTGAATAGTTTGTAATAAAATTGATACTTTTACCTTATTTAAATTACATAATTAAAATTTTCAATTCAATTTGGGTTTTAACTAAATTACACATTTTGAACTCATCACCTTTAAATAGATCAATTTTTAATATAGTAATATAATCTTCAATCATATTTTAAATGTGATTAAATTTAAATTTTTATTAATATTTATTACTTATATACAAATATTTATATAATTTAATTACTTAAATATATAAGGTCAATATTCAATTGCTATTTAATTGCCACATCAAGAATTTTGTTTAAGATGAGTAAATATCATAATAGTCTTAACTAAAAATGTAATCAAATCTTAATGGTGTTAAGTTGGTGAGGATCAAATTGTTTAATAGAATATAATGTAGGATATAATTTCATAAATTTAGAAGTATGAAATAAAATTTCATAAATTTGAAATTTTTTAGATATTACATAACCAAAAGCAAATTGATGGCTTATAAAAGTCATTAATAATGAACTAGTGGATTTTATTAAATTTTAAAAATTTGTTAAAACATCATCAAAAATATTATTGTTGTCGAAATCAGTGACAATATATTAAATTATCACTATTTATAATTTATATATTGTGATAAATTTGGTTACTGTCACTATAAAGAGACACGATATTTATAGTGGTTTGATCAAATAGATCTACGTCCACTCCTTAGCCAAAATGCTAAGAATTTTACTAAGAAATTATACGAAATACAAGGATTCGCCTTTCACTTGCAGCAGGCGGTGAACTTTCAACCCGGCCACTACAAAACTATCCTCCGTTACTTAGTTCTTCTCAGTCAAGGGCGAACCTTCGTAAAACTTGTCCTTCGCTGTGATGGAGATTTTATAGTTTTCTCCAAACTCTATCTGATTGCGGCTAATGCCCGTCGGAGTCGGATCTTTCCAGAAATGACTGCTGGATGCTTCCTGATTTGGAAGGTATCCCAATGATTGAAGATTCTTGAGCTAAGTCAAGGAATCTCTTCAATGTAGTATCAGATATTGAATGGGGACACTACGGAGAGCTTTGAATATTCTCAGATATGGGCTCTCAACTTTTTGACTACTCTCTTTTGACAATTAGCTTTTCGTTTGTCAAGTGAATCTTTTGTTCGAGTGTTTGATTGAGCAGTAGTTGTCTCTCAGTGTTGGACTTCGCTTTTATATCTGGAGATTCAAACTTTGAATCTTCAGACCCGTTAGACACAATGGCTCTTCATCCAATAGAGGTTACTTGCTTTTTCCACCTTTCCGGCGTCTTACAGTACTTTCCAACCTACTTCGGGAAAGTCTTTGTCCTTCATTGTACTTTCTTTCAAAACGGGTGTCTTTCGCAGGTCTCTGCTGAGTATCTCCTTGTTAGGCATTCTGTCGGGAACTGCTGAATGTTGGGAGTACTCTGCTAAGCCTTTTGATTGCTATGCTCTTCAAGCAATCTGCTCTTCAATCTGCTGACTCCTTCAGCAGATGCATCTATAGCACTTAAGTCTTTCTCTACTGATTGCTAATACTTAGCAATCTGTTAGGATGCTAGCGAATGCTGACTCCTTCAGCATTCTGCTATCACTTGCTTCCGACTGCTGACTCCTTGTCCTTAGAAGTCTCTTCCTTCAGCATATGATTGCTAACGCCTTAGCAATCATTCTTGTCTGCTGACTTCTCTAGCAGTTACCATCTGCTGAGAATACTTCTAGCATTCAAAAGTTGCTTGAACTTGATATTCTTCGTTCCATCTGCTGATTCCTTCAGCAGTCTTCTCAAGCACTTCCTAATCTATTACAACTCAATATTTTTCCTAAACAGGACATTACATAGGAGTTGCTAGACTATGCTAAATTTCAGCAATGATCGACCATCTACTAAGCTTTGATTCAACAAAACTTTTACAATATAATCCTAAGGGAGGAATTCACAAATAATTCCCAACAGGCCATTTTTCCGCCCCCGGTGTGGCTGTGTCGACCGACACAGCCCTTGTGTTGACCAAAATAGAAGCAAGTTGCTTCTTCTTCCTCTTTGACTGCGTGTCGATCGAGTGGGCTGTTGCGGCCGTGTCGATCAACACGGAGATAAAACTCCTGCGGTCGACATGGCGCCCACGTCGAGCAAAACAGAGGTGTTTGCTTGATTTTTCCTTCCTTCTTCCACATATTGTCTCGGCAGGGGCTCCTTTTTGTTCTCCTTTGCCCTGGGTAACTCCTCCTTCACATCAAGCTCCATAATAAAGTGTAGAAGTTCATCACAAGCTTCATCTAATGCTGTATAAGAAAAGAAAGAGTGGTGCATACATTTTTCAAGAAAATCAGGGTCAGTATCAATAGAAGAAATAGGAGAAGAAAAGACCGGATCAAAGCTGTCAATGACATGGCATTCCTCCTGGTAGCTCCTATCATCGTGTTTCTGCATGGATTTGTAGATCAAGAAGTTCACAGACTCATCATTGACTCGGAATATCAGCTTTCCATCTCAAATATCGATCAGGGCTCCTCTGGTCCTCAGAAACGGTCTCCCCAGAATCAGCGGGATATTGTGATCCTCCTTCATATCCAAAACAACAAAATCAGCAGGGAGTATGAAATCTTTCACCTTTACCAAAACATCCTCTACAATTTCTCTAGGATAAGAGATCGATCTATCAGCCATCTGAAGAGTGATGGTAGTCGGCTTGATATCTCCAATCTCAAGTCTCTTAAAAATCGACAGCGGCATCAGATTGATGCTTGCTCCAGAATCGCAAAGCACCTTGCCGAATGTCTCACCACCAATAACACAAGAAATAGTAAATGAACCTGGATCTTCTCTTTTTAGAGGCATCTTCTTTTGAATAATAGCACTGCATTCCTCGAACAGGTTCACCATCTCGTGCTCCAACATTGGCCTTTTCTGAGAGACCATATCCTTCAGGAATTTGATATACCCCGGCATCTCCCGCAAAGCTTCCACGAGAGGGATGTTGATGTGCACCTTCTTCATATTCTCTATAAACCGTGCATACCTCTCATTTATCTTCTTCTTGGCAAATTATTGCGGAAATGGCATCGGGGGCAGCTTCTCACCGGAGCCTGGCGGCTGTGTCGGTCGATGTGGAGATGTGTCGACCAACACACCATCATCCATGTCAATTGTGGCATTGTTGCCTCTGTGTCGATCAAAATAGAGGCATCAACCGCGGGCTCCTCCTCTTTTTCACTCCCTTCTTCAGCCTCAGAATCGGCTCCTTTCTTTTTGGGTCCTTTGTAAGACTTGCCACCCCTCAAGGTGATGGCATTGACCTGATTTTTCTGATTCTTCGGATTCACCTGAGTGTTGCTCGGTAACTGCCCTTATTTGTGTTGAGTTCCAAGGGAAGTGGCAATCTGACTAACCTGGGTCTCAATCATCTGAACATGTTTCTCCACCAGGTCCACCTAGTTATTAATTCTAGCAACATCCTTCTCCAATTTTCCAAATCTTTGATCGGGCCCTTGAATAAACTTGGCTAGGATCTCCTCGAGGTTTGGCTTCTTCGGCTCCACGATAGCCCCATTCTGCACATAAAATCCAGCAGGCGGCTGCTTGGCAGCAGTAGGATTTGAATACGAGAAACCAGGATGGTTTCTTGCATTGTTGGGTTTGTAGCTTTGATTGTTGTAGTATTGATTGTAGCCTTGGTTTTGTGAATATCCTCCTCGGTGGTTATTCTGATAGCCACCTCGTTGAACAAAATTGACATCCACAGCATCACCATCACTAGAAGATGGAACTCGATCGACAGCAGCAATTGTTCGTCCAGTTTCCAATTTGTTGAAGTCCTCTCTCAGCTTCTTTATCTCTGCCATTAAATCTACCTCGGGGTTGACTACCTTCTCCATGAAGGGATTCGTGAACTGAATCACGAAGTCCGTTTGCCAAGGATCGTTAATTGGAATATCAAAAATAAATTGCTATGCCTATGAACAATCCTAGCATGCTCCTATATTATTATGCATAAGAAGGTTATGCGGAATACCTGGATCGATGAACGATGAAGAACGCGTGCGCGGAGATGCCCTTTGATCTTTCCCACGCACCAAGATTTAATTTCCTAACAGATTGAGGAAATTAATCTAAAGAAAATAAACAAATATTTTCGAAAATAAGAGGAGAGAGAAGAAGAAGAATCCTCCTGATCTGATCTTCTGATCTGTATCCCAACTCGATCTGAAAATCTGGTGAAGATTATCTATCAGATCCTTTGCCCGGTTGAGAAGCAGAATTTCCTCCTCGTATCTCAAACTCACTCGATCACCACAGCTCCCAATGCTCTGGTTTGCTGTATGCAACTTGTGATCTTATGAGTAGTAGGTGTTCTTAGTTCTGAGGTACTGAGGCCTATTTATAGGAAATTTTAGGCTTCTATTGGGCTTGAGTTATCATGGGCCAGACCAGGGACCAGAATGCAAATAGCAAATAAGGCCTATCAATTAATTAATTCCCATATTCAACCCAGAATATAATTAATTAATTAATATTGATTCATGCCACCAGAGAATCAATACTGTCCTACCTATTTGCTACCACGTTTTGAGGAACGAGTTGCATTGGACTCGGTTTATCCCCACATTTAAGATTACAGACATTCGTTAATTAATTTAAGCTCTGACGAGCTATTTAATTAATTAACATCTTTAATTCCTGAATCAATCCACTCAAACCTTTTCACTTATGCTTGAACTTAATCAGCCTGCAGGACTTTAGCATAACGAACCTTTTAAGCTGTTCAGGGAATGTCACCATCCTATACTGGATGTGGTTACCTAGTTCAGATACCAGACAGTCATACACAGATTGATATCACCCAAGACTGCAGAAGTATAGGTTCAACTAGAACCCTCTCTACAACTCAAAGTGATATACTACCTCCGTCCCGGATCATTAGTCTTGTTTCATTCCGGCACAGATACCAATGCGAGTGAGATAGAGGAAATTAGTATTTTATTAATGAGTGTGTATTAATTTTCCATTTTAGGAAAGCAAGACTAATGTTTGGGACAGACGAAAAAGGAAAACAGGACTAATGTTATGGGACGGAGGGAGTATAATATATGTATACTTCTGTATCCTCATATAGGTTTAAGATTCCATCGAGTCATAAAGATCTAGATTCTTTTAATGTCAGATAAAAGAATCGATCTTGACTTAGGTCCTCATCAATGTGTACCCCACACCAGCATACCAAGACATCCAAGATAAGATGCTTATCCGCATATGCTGCAGCCTACACCGACAGTTTATCGTGGAACTGTCTCAGCTGTGATGACTATTTATATCTCGCTAGGTCAAACGATCCATACAATCTTCCGTGATCTTCTACACACCGTATGATCTCCCTATCGACGAGAAAAGAGGATAATTGTGTTTGCGACACATGTTTGTTAATTCAGACAGGAGATGAACATACAACAATTATGATTCCCAGTATATTAACCAATAAACCTTGTACATAATATACCAATCATAATGCTTTCAGTATATAAATCCATCAATCTCCCACTTATACTCAAAGCATTATACATTTGCTTTCCAGAGTATAACGCGTCTAAACTAATCTAGCTATTACATCAAGCATTCTACGTGGCTAGCTTTGCCCTCAGCCCAAGGCTACGTACATGCATCTCGTAAACCTTCTGAGGCAGAGCTTTTGTGAATGGATCCGCTAGATTATCTTTCGTATCAATTTTCTCTATCAGCACATCACCCCTTGCTACGATTTCTCGTATAATATGGTACTTCCTTTCAATGTATTTTGTTGCTCTGTGAGTTCGTGGTTCCTTAGAATTAGCCACAGCTCCCGAGTTATCACAATATACCGTGATGGTTCTGGGTAGCTTAGGAATCACGTCCAACTCCAGAAGGAAGTTTCGAAACCATACCGCTTCTTTCGAAGCTTTAGAAGCTGCCACATATTCGGCTTCCATGGTGGAGTCCGCAATGCACTTCTGCTTTGTACTCCTCCATGATACGGCCCCACCTCCCAATGTAAACCCTTAGTCGGACGTGGACTTCTTTTCATCTCGGTCTGCCTGGAAATCCAAATCAGTATAACCCACAGGGCACAACTCATCACACTGATAAACAAGACAATAGTCCCTTGTCCTTTTCAAGTATTTGAGTATGTGCTTTACCGCGGCCCAATGCGCCTGTCCAGGGTTAGACTGGTATCTCGCTACCATGCCTACAGCAAAGCAGATATCTGGCCTCGTACATAACATTGCATACATGAGGCTACCCACGGCCGATGCATACGGCACATTGCTCATCTCATCTTTCTCCTTTTGTGTCATCGGACACTGATCCTTGGAAAGATGTATGCCATGTCTGAAGGGTAACAGACCTTTCTTGGCATTATGCATGTTGAAACGGGCAATCACAGTATCCACATATGACCCTTGAGACAAGGTCAGCATCCTTTTATTGCGCTCCCGCAATACTTTTACCCCTAGGATGTATCCTGCCTCCCCAAGGTCCTTCATATGAAACTGCTCGGATAACCACCCCTTTATGCCCGACAATACTTCCACATTGTCGCCAAATAGGAGAATATCATCTACATAAAGTGCAAGGAATACTACGCTTCCGCTGACACACAGACGGTACACGCAACTCTCGTTTGAACATTGTGAGAATCCATAAGATTTAATCACTTCATCAAAACGGAGATTCCATGACCGTGAAGCTTGTTTAAGTCCATACAGCGACTTCCTTAGCTTCCAGACCAAATGTTCTTCGCCCTTCTGCACATAACCTTCTGGCTGTTGCATATAGATGTCTCTACCTTCTTCAAGGTACCCGTTTAGAAATGCGGTTTTGACATCCATCTGCCAGATTTCTAGGTTCTTATGTGCTGCTATGGCTAGGAGTATTCAAATGGACTTAAGCATGGCTACCGATGAGAAAGTCTCGTCATAGTCTACACCTTCTTTCTGACTATAACCTTTCGCCACCAGCCTTGCTTTGAAAGCTGTAATTTCTCTATTCGATCCTTTCTTTCTTTTGTATACCCATTTGCACCCTATGGCTTGATGGCCATCTGGCAAATCAGTTTTCTGGTATACATCCATAGCAGTAATGGATTCTATTTCAGAATCCATGGCGATCAGCCATTTGTCCGCATCTTTATCAGATACCGCCTCATCATATGTCCAGGGATCGGTATCATCTAGTCCGTTTTTTGGGATCAAGTCAAAAGACTCTCCCACGAACATATACCTCTCGGGTTGGTGACTAACCCTCCCACTGCGACGAGGCATCTGAGCTGTGTCAGTAGTTGGCACAGTACGCGTTTGTCCCATACCTTGCATTAGTGGCAGTGTTGGTATATTCTCACCTGTTACAGGTGGATTTACCACCACACTGGGCTTTCCTGATGGAATTGCTTCTTTATTCTCAAGCTCGTGGAGAATAATTTCACTCTTGGATCTATGGTTTCTTACATATTCGTCCTCCAAGAATCTCGCGTTGGTACTGACAATGACTTTCTAATTCTCTGGACAATAGAAGTAACCACCTTTCGTTTGCCTGGGATATCCTACAAACAACATCAGCTTGCCCCTACTTTCTAACTTATCAGGTTCCTTTGTCAGCACATGTGCTGGACAACCCCAAACCCTCACTCTGTTCAAACTTGGCTTTCGCCCATACAAGAGTTCCAGAGGTGTTTTAGGAACTGATTTAGAAGGTACCAGGTTAAGCAAATAGGCCGCTGTTTCCAAGGCATATCCCCAAAACAAAATCGGCAAGCTTGCATAACTCATCATCGACCTGACCATTTCCAAGAGAGTTCTATTTCTTCTTTCTGCTACACCATTTTGTTGAGGGGTTCCCGGTGCAGTCCACTGGGATATAATCCCGTTATCTGACAAGTACTGCAAGAACTCGTTGCTGAGGTATTCCCCACCACGATCTAATCGTAGTGTCTTGATAGTCTTACCAAGCTTCTTTTCTACCTCAGTCCGGAATTCTTTGAATTTCTCAAAGCATTCAGACTTATGGCGAAGCAAATAGACATATCTGAATCTTGAGTAATCGTCAATGAATGTAGCGAAATACTCATAACCTCCACGAGCTTGCGTGGACATTGGTCCACATAAGTCAGAGTGGATCAATTGCAACACATCCTCTGCTCGAGATTGACTTGCCTTAAAAGGCCTGGTCGTCATCTTTCCCTCTATACATGACTCACAAACTTGATGCGGTACCACTTGGAAAGAATCCAAGAGACCGTCGCATGCTAATCTCTTAATCCTCTTTAGATTGATGTGACCTAATCTCAAGTGCCAGAGATATGTTTGATCCTCATCGGAAGAAAAATTTCTCTTTAAATGATTATTATTATTAGATGAGTTTGCAACATTCACGGAAGATTTATGCATACAATCAATGATATAGAGAGAGTCAATCAGTTTGCCATGACAGATAACACCGTTATTACCAATGATAGAAACTCCACTATCAAAAATAACTGAATATCCATCGCAAAATAACTTGGAAACTGAAACTAAGTTCCGCCGAAAAACCGGCACATATAAAACATCTCTCAAAATCAGAACATTGTTTTCAAAGCATAAAGTAAAATCTTCAATGGCTACTGCTAAGACTCGTTCTCCGCTGCCCATTGAGATGGTAATGTCGTCATGCTTCAGCTGCCTTGTCGGCCTGAATCCCTGCAAAGTATAACAAACATGATCAGTAGCTCTAGTATCCACTACCCACGAATGGGTAGAAACTGATGCTAAACATGTTTCCATTATAAATGCACATGACGTACCTTGTCCAGTCTTCCTGACTTGACAATCTTTCTTCCAGTGACCAGCCTTGCCACACCTGAAGCACTTATCTCTTTTAGCAGGCACGCCCGGTGTCCTCTTTGACTTTCTACCAGGGGTTGTACCTTTGGCTTTCTTCTTAAACATTCCTTTGCGCCTCTTGCCAACCAGCGCAACAAGACGATTACTAGAAGTAGCCAAAGCAACCTTTTCTGGCTGCATGACTGATTCCGCTGCCATCAAGTCATTGAGTAGCTCGTTAAGAGTGTACTCTTTCTTGTTCATGACAGCATTCAGACTAAAGTTCTCATAGGACTTTGGCAGAGAGTTTAGGATGATATCAACCTGCGCTTCCGCATCGATACCTCCCCCATGCAGTGTAAGCTCATCCATAAGATGAGTCACACCCACCACATGCTCTCTGACCGAGCTTCCTTCCGCCATTTTCTTTCCCACAATTTCCCTCATGAGATTGAATCTGACAGCTAGGTCTGACTCACCATAAGTCGCTGTGAGGCTGTCCATAATGTCACTAGCATTCTCATAAGAGTGATGCTGCTGTGCAAGAACCTTGGACATCGTAGTCATCATATAGCATTTCACTATATTGTTTGACTTGAGCCACTTGTTATAGTAGCTCCTTTCCTCATCAGTCGATGCATTAGTGAGCTCAGCCTGACGAGGCTTTTCAAGGACAAACTTGTGCTCCTCTGCGACAAGGATGTAATCCAAGTTGCGTTTCCATTCTTGGAAATTTGGACCGGTTAATTGGTTTTGTGCTAAGATATTGATTACGTTTGGTAAAGACATGTCTGAAAACAATAAATTAAAATACCAATTAAAACATAGTCGCAAAACATAGAAACAATTAAATATTGAAACCTTATGATAAAGCAATATTGATGTTTCCTCCAATTTGCCTAAGTATTACTATTGCAAGCCACACATGTGGACGTTTACAACAAAACACTTAACCAGACTGCATCTTTCAATTCCAGTCCTTTAATTCCAATCCATGCCCGGGTTCCTTAGACAAATGGAATTAATAATTGGAGACTAACTTAAGACCATATTATCCTACTGAGCAGGGACTTCACATATGAGTTATACTCTGGACAATATCTAAGCTAGCTTACCACTAAAGCCAACCCTCCCATATAAGGACACACCTGATCCTTATAATAAGGTTGTCTCATTTAATTCAATCCCTAGAGAACTTATGAAAATTCAATACGCAAGCTACACAAGTAGACGTTTACGCATGAACTCCCACTTCTCACATGAAATAAATGTTTGTTTTAAGAAATCCTATCTATTAGAACTTATGAACAATAAATTAAGTAAGCTACATATGTAGATGTTTACCTAATAAATTATCCACTTCCAATAAAGGATCGCTTTGTGGAGGTCTTACTAAATTATGAGCTTAGTAATTTTTCAGTTCATAAGGTTCAATTGCACAGATTATTTTATGTAGCCATAATTATAACGTTGCTAAAATTCTATCATGCAAAGCATGAACTCCGAATTTATAGTCATAATTAATTACATAAAATAAATCACATAGCATGCTTTAAAGCTGTAAATAAAAGCAGTAAATGTGCTCTCTATTATCTACAACATGCTGATATGCTGCGCAATTATTTTAAACACGTATATCATGCGAAGACAGATAATAAAACAAATAAAAATGTCCTCGTGGCCCCATGATACAAAACAAAATAAATCTAACTATTACAAGTTGGAATTTATTTTACAGATCTTCGACTAGGCTCCCACTACTTGGACTGAGATCTTGATTTATTTTCTGAACTTGGGCCTCCAAGATTTGATCCAACAGAAAATTGGACAACTGGGCCAGTTAACCAGATCGCAGGCCTAGGCTCACAATGCAAGCCCAATAGCCCGCGAGAACTCGGCCCTATGAGCCACCACCGGCGAAACACCATCGCCGGCGACCCGCCGTCGTCGTGAGGGCTCCCGGCATGCACAACAGCCATGCACGTACGTGCATGGATGTAGTCCGCGATACCGCTTTCTCCGACCGTTGCCCATTTCGCATGCCGCCGCCCCGACTTGCCCCGACCGTTGCCCGAACCACCGTTCACTCTTTTTCTCCTTTACCGACCTCCGTGACTCACCGGAATCTCGCAAGATCGGAATCAGAGGTTCGTGCAAACCATGCGAAAAAAACCCTAGGGTTTTTCCGCATTCCGACCGCACGCCCAGCCCCCGTCGCAGGTCCCGAGCCACCGCCGACACCTGCCCCACCTGCCGACGCCGACCGAGGGAGGGAGGACGGCCGCCGGTCGTGCACATCGCCGCGCAGGGCTGCTGCGCGAGCGCGCGCGAACCCTAGGGTTCCACCGCGTCGCGCGCGCCCCCGCGCGCCTATCCCGCACGCCGCCACACCCCGCCGCCCTGCCTTTTGCCCCTCGCATCGCCAGCCCGGCCTGGAGCCCCGCGCACCTTGCCCTGCGCCGGCCATGGCCGCGCGGCCTGTGCTCGTGCGTGCGGGTTTGGCGCGCGCGAAACCCTAGGGTTTTAGCGCCGCCGCCGCTGTGCGCTGCCACCGCCCGCCGGTCTGCCGTGCGCCACCGTCGACGGCCGTGCATGGCCCTCAGCCATGCCGGTCCTGTCGCGTGTTGTCGTGCGGTTCTTCGTTCTTCGTGTTCTTCGTTCTTCATTTTACAGATTTAATTTTTTGAATATAAAATTACATGGGATAATTGTAATTACAATCTAAAAATTCTAATCTAACCATGGATTTATCTCGTGGGTGAAAACAAATCCATATAAATGGGCGGATTAACCCGAGGAACCACGAGGACAAAAAAACGTAAAATCAATCCATAAACCATCCATTGCATGCAATCAATAATAATAATCATGCATGTTCATAGACAATATTATTTTTCCGATAGAGCCAATTAATTAAACCTGGCTCTGATACCAATTGAAGGGATTCGTGAACTGAATCACGAAGTCCGTTTGCCAAGGATCGTTAATTGGAATATCAAAAATAAATCGCTATGCCTATGAACAATCCTAGCATGCTCCAATATTATTATGCATAAGAAGGTTATGCGGAATACCTGGATCGATGAACGATGAAGAACGTGTGCGCGGAGATGCCCTTTGATCTTTCCCACGCACCAAGATTTAATTTCCTAACAGATTGAGGAAATTAATCTAAAGAAAATAAACAAATATTTTCAAAAATAAGAGGAGAGAGAAGAAGAAGAATTCTCCTGATCTGATCTTCTGATCTGTATCCCAACTCGATCTGAAAATTTGGTGAAGATTATCTATCAGATCCTTTGCCCGGTTGAGAAGCAGAATTTCCTCCTCGTATCTCAAACTCACTCGATCACCA